>ML108296.1:0-16953 GCA_003697995.1 Taxidea taxus jeffersonii | reverse complement strand
GTCAGAATTGGCGCCCAAAGGGCGCCAATTCTGACCAAGGTGATAGGCTAGTTCAAATGTCTACTATAGGGTAAATTGTAATTCAATTGGTCACTTACGTGTGACCTAGCCTGACTGTGCAGCTTTCTCTGTGTCTTGCAATCTCATTGGCCACCTGTGTATGGCCAGGCCCAACCACATGGCCTTTGCTCTATAAAAGTTAGTCTGTAAGGTGGGGGGTGGGGGGTGGGTCACCTCTTTGTAAGAGACGGCCCTGGTTGGTGAGTTTGATTCTCCATGCTTGGCGCAAAATAAAGCTTTGCTTGACTTTTGCTTTGTATCAGTCTTGCTCCTTTGATTACGGACCCAACAGTCGTCTCCTCCTCCTCCTTCTTCCTCTTCTTCTTCTTTTAAGATTTTATTTATTTATTAGAGAGAGAGAGAGCACAAGCAGGAGTGAGGGGGAGAGGGAGAAGCAGGCTCCCCCTGAGCAGGGAGCCCAGGCAGAGCTCCGTCTCTGGGATCATGACCTGAGCCAAAGGCAGACGCATAACCAACTGAGCCACCCAGGCATCCCAAGAGCTGATTCCTTCTGAGGCCTTTTGCCTTGGCTCGTAAATGGCCATGTTCACTCTGTGTCTTCACATGGTCTTCCTTTTGTGTGTTTATGTGTTTCAAATTCCTTTTCCATAAAGACAGTAGTCATACTGGATTAGGGTCCACCCCCTAATATATCATATAACCTTGATTACCTCTTTAAAGGTAAAGATCCTATTTTCAATACTAGGGGTTAGGACTTCAACATATGAACTTTGAGTTTTTATGGTTCTTATGAACATAATTAAATATTTCTTGAAAGTAGGATGCAATAAGTTAAAATGCATATAGTAATGTTTTAAGCAATAACTATAGTCAACACAGAGAGGCATTATTCTAAGTTGAATTCTGTCCCTTCCCCCCAAATTCATGTGTTTAAGTCTTAACTCCAACACCTCAGAAGGTGACTTTGTTTGGAAATGGCATCATTGCAGATGTGATTAATTAAGGTGAGGTCATGCTGGGGTACAGTGGGACCCTAATTCAGTATGACTGGCATCTTTATATGAAGGAGAAATTGGAACACAAACACAAGGAAAATGCCATGTGTAGAGAAGGCAGAGATCAGGGTGATGTTTCAACAAGCCAGGGAATACCAGAAGCCAAGGCAAAAGCACAGAACAGATAACTCCTTCACAACAGTCAGAAGAAACCAATTTTATGGACACCTTCCTCTCGGACTTCTAGCCTATAGGTCTGTAAGACCATTCATTTCTGTTGTTTAAGCCACCCAGTTTGTAGTATTTTGTTACAGCAGTCCTAGCAAAGTAGCCCAGGTGCAAATAAAAAGTCAGTAGAAGATAACAGGGAATACTGAAAATACTAGATTTACCCATGCCCATGACAAGGCAGAAAAGAGGAACAGGGAAGCAAAATATGGATCAGATGAAATGAACTCAAGCACCTAGATAGTATTAAATACAAATATTATGATGAATGCATGGAATATGTATTAATAATAGATGGACCAAATAGTCCTATTAGACAGAAATTGTCAGACTAGATAACCCTTTGCCATTTTCTTTTTTTTAATATTTTTTTAAAATTTTTTTAAGATTTTATTTATTTATTTCAGAGAGAGAGAATGAGAGAGAGCATGAGAGGGGAGAAGGTCAGAGGGAGAAGCAGACTCCCCATGGAGCTGGGAGCCCGATGTGGGACTCGATCCTGGGACTCCAGGATCATGACCTGAGCTGAAGGCAGCTGCTTAACCACCTGAGCCACCCAGGCGCCCCCTTTACCATTTTCTTGTAAAAATTAATATACATTGACTTAGTGACCCAGTAATTCCAATCTTAAATATTTATGAAAAATGAAAACAGATATCCACAAAAGTACTTTACAGGATGTTTACACTAGCTTTACTGATAATAGCCCAAACAGGAAATAGCCTTTAGATGTTCACCTACTGGAGAAGGGATAAACTGTGGCCTGTTCCTGCAATACGAGATTACTCACAAATAAAGAACAAATATTTGATACATTCCACAAAATGATTACTCTCAAAATCATAGTTGAGTGAAATAAACCAGACACCACAAAGTATATATTTTATGATTTCTTGGTAATGGAAATCAGATGATTTTTTGTTTGTTTGTTTTTCTTTGTTTTGTTTTGTTTTGTTTTTGGTGCCAGCCAAGTGGAGATTCCGTGGAAAGGCATGTGAGGGAACTGGTGTAATGATGTTATGGTTTGGGTTACATGAATCTAGGCATCTGTCAAAACTGATTGAAATATATTTAAGATCTTTTCATTATACTTATGCAACTTGGAAAATAAATTGGAATTAAAAATACCCTCACATTTCCTTATTCTGAAATACAGTCTTTTTGGGTTTTTTTTTTTTGTTTGTTTGTTTGTTATCATTAGTGACTGAGATGTACTATGTTTTAATCTAGAAGTATCCTACTCCTATAAATAGTATTAATGTTTATACTCTTGGGTTTTAGTTTACAAAGTATTGTACACATAAAGTATTTTATTCAGACTTCAAAATTACTCTGAGTTAAACAGGAAAAGCCCAGCGTGCTTATCTCTAATTTATAAAGGGAATGGTACTACTCATATGTTCCCTTATCCAGAATCAGTGAGGTGATCAGTGGCCAAGACAAATCTTAAGTAACAGTATTTTGACTCTGACTCGCTTCAGTCAATTTCTTTTACTAAATGCTCAGTAGTATGTAAATTTATTTCCTCCCCCCTCATCTTCACTCAGTTTGCTTGCTCTTCTGTCTCATTTATTTAAAGTAGTTCCCTTTAGGCATCGGGGGGCATAAGGCTCACTGACCTGTTGAATTGACTGGCCTAACCCAGTCACACTGCACTTACATGCCCTTCAATGAGAGCAGCCAAGAGACCAAAGACAAGGCCGAGCCTTTTTCCTGTGTATATGCACTAGTTCAGAAGTGGACAGAATCCCAACTCAAGATATCTTTATACTCTAAAGTAGAAAACCCATTTTTAAACTGTATTTTTGCCATCCCCCTTGCCCTACCTTGACAAGGCTATCAGATAGATGTGTTGTGATGATTATTAAGAGATTTTAGGTCTTTGCAACATTCTTAAGAGAAGGGTAAGACTTTGGAATGAAGTTTAATGTATTGTATGAATAATTTAATATCCTAATAATAAAATGATCTTGCACATTTTTTTAATTAGAAGAACTATCTCTTGAAATAGAATTAAACATTACTGCCGTGTTCTGTAATTGGTTATCAAAACTTACATCCTGGTGAGATTTCAAAAAGGATATCCAAGAGTTACATTTGCAACTCAACATAGGAAAGGGTGAATATAAATTAAAATCTCTCTCTGAAAAGTAGGTTTATCATCTAAAATAGGACTGATTCATTACGGGAATTTATTTTACTCAATTAATAAAATATATTATAATCTCCTGCTGAAGACTCTACTGAAGCAAGTATAAACCGAAGTAGCAGAGAGGTCGTAAAATCTCATTAAAAAGGATTTTAAAATTGTAGTCTCAGTAGTGGGTAAAATTAAAGAGAATGAGTCCACACATATTTCTCATTCAGAATTATGCGTTCATAACCCTAATTTTTAAACTTCAGTGTTATAGCCTTTATTAAACTCTAATTAATATTGACCATCTTTTCAAATAATTTTCGTGTCTATCTAGATTTCTCCTAGTCCTTCATGTTACAGATTACATGGAAAAACAATGGAGACCATCTGTATCTCAAAGTCTAACCAATACTCAGACTCATTAATGGAGAATGGAATTCGTCTGAAGAAAGGACTTCTGACTTTCCTGCTGACAGATGGAATCTAGGGAGTAGTTCAGAGTATAATATCCTTACCTCCCTGAGCAAGAGGGGTTAGAATAGTTAACACCTCTTTTTGCTTTTAGCAGACTAACTACTCAGAATCATTTAAAGCTCTCTGACCAAATAATCAGATTAGATCATGCTGCTGTGAGCCAGAGCTGTTCAGCAGCAGAATATAGCAAGAGGAAATGATTGAATATACCTTAATTTTTAATAGAACAAAGCAAGGAAAAAGTAGTTAAATAGTTAACTAGTTAGTTAATTAGCTAAATAATTAAATAGTTAACTGAATAGTTAATTAGTTAAATACTAATATGATGTTTTCAGCAGATGTCATCTTTTGAGAGTAAGTTTTTTAAACAGATGATTCTGCCACTGACAGCCTCCAGTGGAGGCAACTTTTGCCTCCCATAGACTGAAGTGAGAAGGTTAATATGCCCTGCCCCCACTCAAGAAGTTTCCTGTATACATAGTTAGCCACACTAGCCTTTTTAGGGCATTGTGTGGGATTTTGTGAGCAAACAGCTGTTTATTCTCCATGTGACCTTATATTTGTGACATGTTTCCATCATCCTTGTTGATTTATTTGTCCATATCCATCCTTTCTCTGTGGAATAATTCTGAGTGTAAAAACCGCTATCTATTGATTTATTTATGTATCTATCAGTAATAGTGGTTCTGGCTCAGGACTTACTACATATTTAGCACTCAGGCATTTGTGTGGAAAACTTTATTTAGAAAATTTTATTGATTCCTACCACTTAATATTTAGGAAAAAAAGACCATTTTTAAACATTCTTTACACATACAAATCAATAGGATAAATTGTTACTCTTGAGTTTTTCTTGGGTGGGCTCTTTATTTTCTTTTAAACAAAAAGATGCTCTGTTTTTCTATGATAAATTTATTTTCCTTTTTGAATTAAGTAGAATTTGAGAGAATGAGATTCTGTTTAATTTTCTTCAAATACTCAGTGTTTTGAATTAAATGACACATTTTTTCAAAATTTTTGAGATTAGGTCTTTAAAGTTTAGGTTTATAATGAAATTGTAAAGAAGATATATATTTGCCTATACTCCTTGCCTCTACACATGTATAGCCTTTCCAGTTACTCACCAGAATCATATATTTTTTTTACCACAAAACTTTGACACATCACAGTCTCTCGAAATCGACAGTATACTTAAGTGTTCACTTTTAATGTTACATGGATTTGTACAAAAAGTATAATGAAATATATACATCATTATAGTGTTATACAGAATGGTGCTTGCCCTGGCAGCACACATACTAAAATCAGAATGACATATCATACAAATATTTTCACCTCCCTGAAAATCCACTGTGTGCTGCCTGTTCAGCCCTCCGACTGCTGCACATGCCCCCACCTTCACAATTACTGATTTTTTAAAAAAATTATCTCCATAGTTTTACCTTTCCCACAATGCTAGATAGTTGGAATTGTACAGGGTATAATCTTTTTAGATTGTCTTCTTTCAAATGTAAAGTTTCTCCATGTCTTCTCCTTGCTCGATAGCTTTTTTTTTTTTTTTCCTAAGAGCTGAATAATATCTGTTGTCTGGATGTACACGGTTTATTTAGCCATTCACCTATTGAAGGCCACCTTGGTTACTTCTGAGTCTTAGCAGTAATGAATAAAGCTGCTATACACATCTGTTTATAGACTTTCCTGTTGATATGACTTTTTAGCTCCTTTGGGTAAATACCAGGGAATACGATTGCTGAATTTTATGGTAAGACGATATTTAGTTTTGTAAGAAGCCATCAAGCTGTCTTCCAGAGTAGTTGTACTATTTTACGTTCCCACCAGCAATGTATGAGAGTTCCTATTGCTCCAGATCCCTGTTAGCATGTAGTGTTGTCAGTGTCCACATTTTGGGCGTTCCAATAGCTATGCAGTAGTATCTTGTTTTAATATGCATTTCCTCCATAATATATGATGGAGAACATCTCATATGCTTATTTGCCATCTGTAGATCTTCTCTGCTGAGGTGTAACACCAGAGGTCTTTGATCCTTTCTCTAATTTTGTTGTTTTCTTGTCATTTCATTTTAATAGTTCTTTTTATTTTGGATAATAGCTCTTATCAGATGTGCCTTTTGCAAATTTTCTTCAAGTCTATAGACTGTCTTCTCATTCTCTTGACATCGTCTTTTGCAGAGCAGAAGTTTTAAATCTATTATATTTAATCTAGGATTAATGGCTTTTAAAACTTGAGGAATGAAATCTGAATATATTTTTCAGTTGAAAACAACCCTTAATGAGTGCTTTTCTGTTCAGCTATATTGAAATCAAACACATTCCTTTCTTAAGTCACTAAATTAATCAAGGATTTGTCTCCATTGTCATTCTTATCAGTCACAGTCATTTTGTATTAGAAATTTTTTGTTTTTTGTTTTAGGTTTTAATAAAAAATATGTTCCTGTACTGAATAATCTTTCAAGTCTATGAATCTAAATGTCTGATAAGCTATGTTTCTATTCTCTAATTAGGGTAGAAAGAACAGTCTACAATATGAAGCATTATTGCCTTCCACTAATGAATAAGGGAGGAAAATGAGCAAATCGGCATTCATTTCATAGTTGCGATGTGCCAGATACTGTTAAGCACCTTACATATATCATTTCAATTACTTCTCATCTAATCCAGTCATTTAGATATTGTTCCAATTTTACTGATGAGAAAATTGAGGCTTAATGGATCTGGTAATTTTTTAATAGTTTCACACCTTAAATTACTAGGGACTTAATAAGAACAGTTATCTATGACTTCAGTCTTCCTTTTCCAGTATTCTACATGCTGTCTTTACTTTAAGCTCTTCTTTAGATTATAGAAATAATGTTCCCCAACACCAGATCCTACACCTTAAAAGTAACCACTCTAATAGTCATATTTTAATGATACATATATTTACAATATATAAGAAAATGGGCTCTTACTGTATATATTGCTCTGCAATTAAATATTTGATGTTAAAATACATTTTGGAAGTTCATGCTAATAAATATAGTGCTATTTTATTCTTTTTAATAGTTATATGTGGATGCACCATCATTTATTAATGAAAAAAACGAGTTCATGAATTTTTATAATATAGTAACAAGATATGTATTCCTCTAGTATTCAGTATTTTATTAATAAGATGCAAGTCTATAATTAATTCATCCTTAGTAGCAACAACATCTAAATTTGCCAAATAAAAAATTTAAGGCTGTACTTTTCTCTTTATTTTTAGAATATGTTTATCTTTTACTTTTATGCCTTCAGTCTCCAGGAAATTTATAGGTTGAACCTTGCTTTGCCTTTTAATATTATCTTTTATTTTCTAGAGGTCTTTTATTTCTTTTGCTAGATTTATAGTTCATTTATATACTTTGTGGAAGGGTTTAGCCTTTTGTCACATCTCTTTATTTGAAAGATCTATGCTTTTTTAATTTATATTTTTTAGTACTTAGAAAAATACAGAACATTTTCTGGGGTAATCCTAAAGATTGATTATCTTAACATTTTACATCCTTGGTTGTTTAATATGAAAGTTTTAGAAAGAATCCAATCCCGTTTTTGTAGAAGAGAAATTTTTTATGTATCAATCACGCTATTCTTTAACCTGTGAGGAGCTATGTTGGTACCGGAACCAAGCACCCATGGTGTAGCTTCTATGCAAATTATTAGTGGGGCAAAATATTGATCGTGTGTGTGTGTGTGTGTGTGTGTGTGTATTTATGGATATGAGTTTATAACTCAGTTTGCTTTCCTGTTACGGTGGCCCTTCATATTTTAGGAGGGAATTGTGATTCTTGTAACACTGGAAGTGACAAAGATTTACTGATCTAGTCTTGTCCAGCCTGCACTGTGACCATTTCCCGGGTGGGGACTTGGAGTTAGAACTGTAATCTGCTGTCTGATTACAAGAGTATTATTACCCAGTTAACACTCGTATATATTGTAATCAGCTAACAGTGTGAAAACAGAGAAGCAATTTAGGACAACTAAATCTACCAAGAGAAATATTGGCTTTTAATATTAGTCTTGCACAATCGTAAATGTTGTCTTATGTCTTATGTTGTCAGGATGTACAATGATTTATCAAGCAGGATAAGCAATAAAATAAAATACCATTATATGAAGTATAATAAAAATTAAACTTTGATTAATTCTTTCTCGAATACTTACTACCTTTTAAGAAGTAGATTGTAATTATTGTCAATACATACTTTGTGACATTGGAAAAAAAATGGATTGAATAAAAGCATATATAAGGGGATACCTGGTTGGCTCAGTTGGTTAAGTGTCTGCCTTGGGCTTAGGTCATGATCCCGGAGTCCTGGGATCAAGCCTTGCATTGGGCTTCCTGCTTGGCAGGGAGTCTGCCCTTCCCTCTCCATCAGTTCATTCTCTCTCTCTCTCCCCACCCCTTCAAATAAATAAATAAAATCTTTTTAAAAAAATAATTTAAAAAAAGAAGCATATGTAAGGTTTCTAAGGGTTTTATCTGGTTCAGTATGCAATCATATTAGTAGCACTCATATTGGCTGAAGGTTTCCCATTGTATATTTTTTGTAATGATATATTGCTAAAACTTAAATTTCAGTTTTATGTTTTTGCCACAGTTTTTGTTTAAAAAGCTGTGAATACTAATCTTCATGTTTTGGTAATTTTTTGTATTTTCTTTTTATTATGTTTTCAGGTTTTTCTGGTTTTTTTTTTTTACATTTTTTTTTTTTTAATACTGTTACCTAGGTCATCATGAATTGAAAAAGAAAGCTTGACTGACTACAAGGTCACAATAGAGATCATCTTTTACCTTAATCATAGTGCATAAAATGATTAAAATAAAGTATTAAAATAATGAAAGTTAATATGGTTCCTACATTTACATATGAGGTAAGAGTGAGCTGGCAAAATCAATGCTTATTTTGGACAATGAATAATAAATAATTTTAGAAAAGTTATCTTTTGAATATCTTCTTGATTTCCTGCTTAAGAAAAACAAAAGGGAGTAATAGAAAAATACAGCAAGGGATCAATGGAAGGACAAAGAGATTTAAATAATATGATCAACACATCATTGTGATTCTTGGACAAAGTGAATTATTTTTTTTTTCCTACTAATTTGATAGTTTTAAAATGTTGGGAGGAAGGGGTTTAGCTTATGGAGGCACTTTCCATATGAGAATGAGGTTAGAAATCTTAGCAAATCATTAATGGTCCATTAGAAAGCAGATCTTTTTTGGATCATATTACAAGGGTAATTGCAATCCCCAAACAATGCAAATGGAGTGATGAAAACTGATAAATGTGCATAGTGAATACAAAGCCTATATACTGTTTCCTAAATCACTAAAATACCATGAAATATATTTATAGTGTTTTTCTAAATCAGCAAAAAAAAATCACTAAATTACTTACATTTCTGTGTTTTTAGTTGCTTTATGGGAGCACTTCTTCTATACAAAAGCCTTATCCAACAATGGCACTTTTGAAAATACATTTCAAGTGGTAATGCTTTTAAGATTTGGAACAAAAACTCTTCATAGAGAGACTAGTATTTCTTGTGGGAAGTGATAAAACATTCACTGAGTAATATTTTTAAAGTAAATTACTTTTTAAGATTATTTTTGAGTATTAAAAATAAAATTTTATTTAAAAAACTTTTTGAAATGTTTATTAAGCCAAAGAAGAGGTAATTGGATTAAGTATGTATATATTTATTTTAACCAATCTTTCTAACAAAGTTGGTATATGCATATTAATTAATAATTTCTGTAATACCCTCTAACAAAACTGGAAAATTTATAAGAGAAAACAATTTATTTTCTGTGTTTTGCCAAGCATCTATGGGATGTCCCATCAGAATATTGCAAAATTTTGGAGATTTTTTTTGTGTTTTTTTTTTGTCTTATTTTTTGTTCTTTTGTATGTTTGGTTTTTGTTTGTTTTTGTTTTTTTCATTTAGACACCAACATATGCATGGAATGCACAACTATATAATTAAATTGGGGAATTTTTGTGTGTTTTTTAATGATTGAATGCACAAGATTTTAATAATTATCAAATTTCACCTTATTTATTTTTTTTTAAACCAGTCTGAAACTTAAAGATAGCTATTGTTGTTGAAATCAAAATAGAGGGTTCTTTGGATTGACTGATTAAATAAAGCAGGGGACAGCAAGAAAAGGCCCTCATTTCAAATTGGGCCTGCTGTAATGCAGCATTTATTTGTCTGTGAAGGCTTTCTTTGTGGAATCATAAGATGTAATCAGGCCTGAAGGACACTTAGCTGTAGAAGACTCGATTGTAAGAAGCTCAAAGCTGACTTAAAATGGCTTACCAAGAAAATACTCCTTTAATTGAGAAGACCCTGGTTTAATTGACCCCTGGTCTGTCTCCATCCAGGTGCTCTAGTGATGCACCAGAAGTCTGTCTTTCTCCACTTTTCTCGTCCTTTGTGCTGAGCATCATCTTAAGGCATTAGTATATTATATTGGCAGGCAGCAGCACCAAGCCAATGTTGCTCAACCTTTTAATCTGAGTTTTAGATTACCAGCAATCTTCCTTTCCAGTTTTTCAGCAAAAATTCCAAGTTTGGACATAATTGACCAATTACTGTGACCAGGGAGATGAATTAGATAGGTGTGGTTGGCATGCCCAGATGCGCTGAGAATATGAGCAAGTGATTCTACAGAGCAACACCGAGAAGCTCTAGTAGGGTAGGTGCTAGGTGTACAAATAGATGCCATTTACATTCAATCACATGCAAAGTTGTGCTGGGGAAACTTCAATAATGGGCTAATTCCATACTCATAGGATTTCCTGAAGTAGTTGTAAAATTTTGAATTTCTCATATTAAGTACACCTTGGTAATTAGTTAATTTAGAAATTTGAAACATTCAACAGACCTTTTTTTAAAAAAAATCCTTGAAAATGAAAAGTTTTGTAACCAATGTGACTTTTTTATTAGAAAATAATTTATATTTGAACTGTTTCTTAAAATTGCTGTAAAATTTGTCTACACCCAAATATTACATGATTTTATGTTCAGTTTGATTCTCTTATTCATTATTATCTATGAGCTGAGTTTTATATATTTTCAGATGAATATATAAAATTGTTAATATGCTATAGGATAAATTAGTGACTTGCAAATTAAATATTAAAATGATTTTAACACCTTTGTACTTCTTAGAATTCCGTACCATGTCATGCTCTATTATTTCCCGAAATAGAAATGATTATGAAATTTGCATTATATGGAATAAGACCTGAGTCTACTTTGAAGAAAACTTTATTCTTTAATGGTTGTATATATAAGTGTATAGGGAGAAATGGAAAGGTAACAGTGTTTTAAGGATGTAGTTCTTCAAGGAACATGATCTTTCTAAATGAGTGGGCTTTCACTATTATTTGTTATATGGCTCTTGTCATCAACACCATTGATATCTAAAAGAAAGTGTCTTTTTAAAAGTGAGCAGTATTGTACTTATACATACAAAGTGCCTTGCCTCTTTTAATTCACACAGGAACCCTCTGAAGTGTGGGTACAATCTCCATAACACGGATGAGGAGTTTGAGGCTTAGAGACATTAAGTAACTTGTATAAACCATAAAAGCTGATGTTGTTTGAGCCGGCGTTCTTTTTCAGGTTTGCCTAGCTTTTAAGCAAATGTTTTTAATTTATGCAAGGATACGTTCTTACCTCTGTCATGTAATTTTTAAAAAGCAGCTGTATATACATAAAATCTTCATTAGCAAATCCTTTATGATTGCATGTAATATAATATGTTTCCTTGTGCTTACCCTTGAATCAAGTCAGTATGAACTAAGATAAATAAAATTAGATCAGGCAGAGAGCCTGATTTGGGACTTGATCCCAGGACCCTGGGATTATGACCTGAGCCGAAGGCAGAGGCTTTAACCCACTGTGCCACTCAGGCGCTCTTGATCCATTTTTAAAAAACATTTATTTATTTATTTTAGGAAGAAAGAGATAGAGTGCGTGCGTGCAAGTGGGAGGGACAGAGGGAAAGAGAATCTGAAGCAGACTCCATGCTGAACACATAGCCTGATACTGTACTTGATCCCAGTACCCCGAGAACAGGACCTGAGCTGAAACCTAGCATTGACTTGTTTAATGGACTGTACCACCCACGCACCCCAATGCATTTTTAAAATCACGTTTTTGATGTTGAAATAAAGCATTTAATGTTCACTTTATTGCTATAGGGGCATTCATTATTTTAGTGAGGCACACTTTTCATCTTTTGGCCGACAATGATAAAATTTTACAAATGTTCCTTAATGCTTTTTTTGGTGCCATCACTCATAAATTTAACTGTAAGACAGCATCTTAAAATGTTCTTTAAAGGCTAGTATGGGGGCACCTGGGTGGCTCAGTGGGTTAAGCCTCTGCCTTCAGCTCAGGTCATGAACTCAGGGTCCTGGGATCGAGCCCCCCATCGGGCTCTCTGCTCAGTGGGGAGCCTGCATCCCCTTCTCTCTCTCTGCCTGCCTCTCTGCCTACTTGTGATCTCTCTTTCTGTGTCACATAAATAAAATCTTTAAGAAAAAGTTTAGTATGCATCATTAGTTCAATTTTCTATATGAAATTAAACTTATATTGTGACCATTTTCATGCTGGAATAAAAGCTTTCAACAAAGTTGTATGAATTGGATGAAACATACAAAAAATCTACTCTGGTAATTTTTTTTTTTCATTTGCTGCATGAAAACAACTCAAAAAGACCTTGAAGCTAGGATAAACACTCACTGAAACTTATATCTCTTAATTTTGAATCTAAATTTGTAATCTGCATGTTAGAAATGACTTATAAGAGAGTTCTTTAGCTGCCAGGTAAAATGCAATTCAAGAAAAGTCTTTTCACAGTTTTGCCTTATCATTTTGTAGATTTTGTCAAGTTGAGATGTAGTGGTTGTATGTGACTTTTCCAGAGTAGTTCTACACTGATGTCAAGAAAAGTCACTGTACTATGTAGAGAGTCGAAACAATAAATTTCCTAGTTTTATCTGCCTTCTCACACAGTGTGAACTGTCACACTTGCTGGTTGATCACTAGTTCATGAGCATTCAGACATTTCAGATCCAGTTAGCCATTGCTGCTACTAAATTTTTATCCCCTTCTATTTTCTGTCTTTGCCAAACTTCCACTGGGTTTCTAAGTTGGCGTACTATTAATGGCAGCCTTCCAGTATTCTTTTCCCTTTGTAAAAACAGAAAACAAATCCTGTAGTTTGCATATACTTGCCAAATATCTGTCCTTTTGATACTTTTTCTTTGTAAAATTCATTTATGTATCAAGTGGTTTAAAATGCTTGATATGGGGGCATCTGGGTGCCTCAGTCAGTTAAGCATCTGCCTTCAGCTCAGGTCACAATCCCAGGGTTCTGGGATCAAGCCCCGCACTGGGCTTCTTGGTTAGTGGAGAGTCTGCTTCTCCCTCTCCTGCTTCCCCTGCTTATGTTCTCTCTCTCGTTGTCTCTCTCTGTCAAATAAATAAATAAAATCTTTAAAAAAATAATAAAATAAAATGCTTGAAATGTGGTAACCAATAAAAAGCATTTTTTTTTTTTGTTTTTTTGTTTTTTTCTCCTTTGCTCCTGTCCATTCTTGTACTTTCCTTTTAGGCTTCTCCATTTTCTCTCCATCATTTTTATGTAACTTGCTTCCAGCTAAGAAACCAAGAGAGTGGCTTTCCCTCAAGCTGACGCAGGTATCGTGTGGCTCTATAATTAGACCACAGGGAGTGCTGCAGAAAGAAACAGCCACCTTCTTCCCTGCCTTTAGGGACTGTCTATCCTCTCTGCAAAACACTCAAACTTCACAACCCTCAAGAGCTAAATCTACAGACATTTATATATGCCTTAGGTAGATAAATGTTTGTTCATAATTGCATTTGTTCCAAAATATATTGCTAACTGATGGTAACTCAAATCAATAACTGACAGTATGGGAATTTTATTCACATAGGTATTATTCTCTCTAGAGATTTAGTTCTTTAACATGTAGTATAAAAATTCCCATTTACCACCAAGACTCAAGAAACAAGGTTATCTCTCTCTCTCTTTTTTTTTTTCCTTATTCTGTAGCTGACTCCTTAAGCCATTTCTCCTAATTGCTTTTCTCAGAAATTTGAGTCTTTCTGGCTAATTTGGAAATGTTTCTTTCTTTGGAAAAACACCACCACCACCAAAATCCGATTATGTAAATATGTGTGTGGTGCATTGGAAATTGCTAAGTATTTCAGTCCATCTACTAGAAAACCAAAAGACCTGTTATTTGTTTTGACATCTGAGACTTAGGTTTCTATCTTAATCTCTGTGGGGACAACAGTAAACACTGAAGAGCAAGGGACAGGAGTCTGTTGAACAGAGTGCTGCCATCTGCCGCTCTGTCATATTATACCACAATCTAGCCAAGGAGAAATTCTTGCTGGAAGTTTATCCACAGCCATTCAGAGCCCCTGTTGTGTACATGTCCACACAGAGCCAGTATTTCATTTATTTTCCTCATGCACATCTACTGTACCTTCTGCCCCCTCATATATTCTCTGTCTTTATGGGTTACTCCACCAGCCATTCAATTTCCAGAGCTTTCCTTGGCTCCTTCCTCCTTTCAGTTCCTGACATGCCCACCAATTATCAAGACCTTCCGATTACATTACCTTAAATATTTCTTTAATTCGCCCATTTCCTCTCCCTCTGTTATGTGATTCATGGGCGTGATGATCCCTATAGATCCTACAGTCCACAGATGCATTTTCTACGGAAATGACAGATTAACCTATATCAAAAGCAATGAGAGCTTATTACTTTCTTGCTTATAACACATTCCATGATTCCACTTAACCGAATAGATCAAGTCTAGACTCACTTAATAACCAGCTGTACAGCCTTTGCATAAATCACATAATGTTTCAAAGCCTCGGTCTTTTCACTTACACATGTAGAGGCATCACAAAGATTACACACAATAGCGTATGTAACACACTTTGCACAGTGCTGAGCACAAGGAAGCCATGAATACATGTCAGCCACTCTCGTTTACGAACATCTTATACAAGATCTCTGTATTTGAGATCTTCTCTAACCATTCTTTTGTCGGCCTGTGCCTTCTAATCCAAGAGCACCGAATATATTCTAGATCTTTACGCTGCCATGCTGTTTCAATTCCCTTTCTCTTTTTATTTATCTGAAATGTCTCTTATTAATCTTATTAAATTAGTCTCTTATTAATTGCCCCAAGGCGACTGTTACTCATCTTTTAACACTCAATTCTGGTATTTCCTCCTCCAGGAAACCTGCCATAATACCCTATCTTCTGTCCAGGTTAGGACTCTGTGTTAGTTTTCTAGGGCTGCTGAAACAAAGAACCACAAACCGGGCAGCTTAAAACGACTATGTATTCTCTCACAGTTCTGAAAGCCAGCAATACTGAGATAGCAGTAGGATATGCTGCCTTTGAGACTCTGGATAGAATCATTGCTTGTTTCTTCCTGGCTTTTGGTGGTGGTCATCAGTCTTTTGTTCTCCTTGGCTTGCAGCTCCGTTAGTCTAATCTCTGCCTCTGTTGTAATTTTTTGTTCTCCCTGGGTTTCTTACCTGGCTCCACATTTGCCTCTTCTTAGAAAGACACTATCCTATTGGATTCAGGACCCACCTACTTCAGCCTGACCTCATCTTCCCAAATTACATCTGCAACAAGGCTGATTCTAAATAAGGTCATGTTGTGAGGTACTGGGGGTGAACACTTAAATATAACTCTTCTTTTTTTCAGAGAGAGGTAGAGTGTGTGAGTGCTGGGAGGTGGCAGGCACAGAGGGAAAGGGAGAGAGAGAATCCCATGCAGACTCTACTCCCAGTGTGGAGCCCAAAAAGGGGCTTAGTCTCATGCCTCTGAGGTTGTGATCGGAGCAGAAATCAAGAGTTGGGCTCTTAAGTCGCTGGACCACCCAGGCACCCCAAAACATGTCCTTTCGGGGGCCACAAATCAACCCATAACAGTGACTTTATATCATCCTATGTCACTGTGATATACCTGTGCATACATATATCTGTCATTGCACTTAATTCATCATAGGTTAATAACCTGTTGGGGCGTGTATCTCTTCTAATAGATTTCTAGCTCTTTAGAGCATGCATCATGTCTCCTCTAGCCCACGGCACGTAGTAGGCTTTTACTACATGTCAGTTAAATGAACAAATCATTGTTCACTATTTAATAAAGCAAGTCTTGTAATACAAAAGATTACAAAGATTGATAATGTCACATAATGCTTAACAATCTGAGTTTTATATTCCCATAGCTACAAGGAGAAAGGAAGCAGGAATACCTTAACTCAGGAACAAAGAGAATTTAGTTCTTCTCCCAGGTCCTCACTGTTCATGCAGCCTTGGGGAAATTACTTAATTTCTTCTTGCTTATCTATAAAATACAAATGAAAGAAGTTATAGCTTACGGATTCACTTTCAGGTATTTCTATTTTGCATTTTCCATTCTAGAATCACCAGAGACTTAACTTAATCAGAAAGTAGAGGCTACTTACGGAAAGCCTGAGAGGTCATGTTTGGTTTTTTGCCCTGGAGGAGATGAATGAAGGGTCATGAAAATTGTGAGGAAAGGCTAACTACAGAAGCAGTATTGAAGCTGGTTAGCAGGGGAGCCTGGAGAGGAGGTGGGGAGGCACTCGCACAGCTCAAGGTTGATTGGATGTTCCAAGGGAGGAGGAAGAAAGACTCAGGAAGCATCGTTGAATGAGTCTGTCAAACACCTTCTCAAATGCCAGGTTTTATGCTATCGACGCAGGAATCTAAAATTTCAGACCCGTTGTGCTCGCTTCGGCAGCACATATACTAAAATTTCAGACCAGTAGAATGATATTCTTGATAAAAACAAGAGGCTTTACCTGTCTTTCTCTGTGTACGTGTGCATCAATGAAACCTCTGTTGAAGGTACTGTACCTTGTAATTATAAAATATTTACATTTCCCTCACTCTTGCCCACCTTATTGTACCTTTGTAGGGAGATGACGTCCTGTTACAGCTGTTCTACACAC
>RCUC01156111.1:0-27495 GCA_003697995.1 Taxidea taxus jeffersonii | reverse complement strand
GTCCCTTATGCTGTTTTATTTTTTTACCATTGTAGTAGCCGGCAGCCAGGTGGTGGTGGGGCCGGGTGGGCATCCAGGCCAGGCTGAGGCACTGACCACACTCAGAGGGGTCCGAAGCTTGCATAGACCCCACCTGGAGGGTTGCCACACATTGTACCTACAGGGACAGAAGAGCCAGGACCAGACTTAGGGATACTTAACCATTTGCAACAAAGTTTCAAATCAGTGTTTAATCCCGTAGGGGGCAGAGGCAGAAGGAGACTCACTGTGGAACCAGAAAGGGAGGCTCAAGAAGATGGAGCCTTGGCTAAGGTAGCAGGTTCCTCACTCACCTTATAGATGGCGGGCTTCATTGCATCTGCGAGGGAAGAAGAGCGGTAACTGATGCTCGGGGATCAGAGGACTCACGTCCTTACCTGCCTTGCTCTGAGATCAGCACCCCTGATCTGAGAATGACCTTCCCTGACAGCCATCTCTCCAGCACATTGATCCATCTACCTCTATCTGCCCCCATCTTCTTTCCCCCTCTGTTGTGCGTGCCTATGTCCTTCCCCCTATCAGAATGGCTAATTACTCCACTCCGCTCTGTCCCCACCCTCTCTCACCTCTTCCAGAACTTTGCTCATTTGGTTATCTTTCCTTCCTCCCATTCTGAATGATCCACTTTCTGTCTCCCTACTGGGTCACTCTCATTTTCAGATGTAAACGTGCACTGCAGTCTTCCAGCTTAATGAAACAAACACACAAACCAAACCCCTCCTTTACCCCTGATTCACCTCCAGCACCACCCTCCATCTATGAGTTCTTCACGGCCAATCTACTTGGAAGAATTGTCCATGCTTCTGTCTTCACTTCCTCACTGCCTATTCCTTCCTCAGCCCGTTCCCCCACCAGACCACCAAATATGGGATTTCTCAGGGCTCAAGGCTGGTGCCCTCTTCTCTAAACACTCAGTACAGTTGAAAAAAGCAAATCAGACAAATAGGAGATGCCTTTTTCTAACCCCTTCCTCTTCTTGCGCATCTCCAGCTCTACATTCTTTCCCTCTGTTCCCAACAAAGAGACTGGTGTTCATGTGTATGAGGCAGTGAGGACAGGAGAGGTCAAGCACAGGACTGGGCGAAGAGGAAGAGTGTGGCAGGGGAGATCAGCCTTAGCAGCTCTTTACAAGCCAATCAGCTGTGGCAGCAAGAGGGGAGAACCTGAGAGCACAGAGTAGGGTAACAGGGGAAAAGGGGAATGGGCTGAAAGAGCCCAGTGATTAGAAGGCAGGAGAGAGTACCCCTTGCAGGCTGCTAGAGAGAGGGAGGCTGAGGATAAGAGGTGTGAAGTCACAGTGGGTGGGGTGCTGAGTGAGGCTTTGTCCAGGGGCTGGGCCGGGAGGACTTTCAGGAGAGACCAGACAGGGCCTGCTACAGCACCAAGCCCCCCTGCCTGCTGTGCTACTCACCTGGGGGCTGCTGAGCCAGCAGGGCCTCTGGATGGGGCAGACTGAACAGCAGCACCTTCCCATCAGAGCAGGCAAGAGCCAAGAGGCCCAACCTGGGTAGGAGAGGAGCCTAGAGGGGGAGAACCAGATCTGTGCTGAGGCTTGCTGCCGTCAGGGCCTCTTAGAAAACTTTGGAGGTTTTGGTCCCTGCAAATAACATGGATTTTCTGGGAAAACTCCATCCTCTGCTGTCAACTCTGGGAACTCATAGGGCCTCTCTGTTCTGCCTATAAGTCCTAGGGTACCCTCCAACCAACAGGGACGTACCTTCCGAGGGGTGCCTGGAAGTTCCCATGCTCCACTGGGGCAGAACTTGAGGTCCCAGATGCAGCCGTGGTCACACGCAATCCCATAGACAAAGTGAGCCCTGTTGCCAGGACTGAGGAGAGAAAGCATATGGGGAGAATGGGCAGGGAGAAGGGGCCTGGGGCCACCAGAGCCTGTGTTCCACCCCATTTCAACCCAATCCAGGGCCCCTCAGCTCCCATGCCTAGCCCCAATCCAGGCCTCCCAACTCCTCCCCAGCTCTCCTGGCCAGGTTCTCTCCTCCTTAACCACCCTCCCATGGCAGCGTCCCAGCCCCACCTCACCAGCTTTCTTGCTGCAAGGTCCCAAGGCCCCAGACTTGGAGCAGCCCAGGACCTGAATGAAGCTGGCTCAGTGGGTGTGTCTCATTCATGTCTGGGCTGGAGAAAAGGGCCACATACTGCGAAGCTGCCGCCCCCTCTGGCACTGGACACCAGTCCAGAGCCCAGAGGGGTCCCCCTGTGAAGAAGGACACATCCCAGCGCTCTGGGTGTGCTGTGATCGAGCTAAATCTAGAGAAAAGTCAAAGATGGGATGAAGAAAGGAATTAACGAAAGGTTAATGAGGACTTCAGTAGGTGAATGGGTAAATTAACATCCAAACAATGGAATATTATTTGGCACTAAAAAGAAACAAGCTATCAAACCATGGAAAGGCATGGAGGAACCTTAAATGCATATCACTAAGTGAAAGCAGCCCACCTGGAGAGGCTACACACTGCATGATCCCAACTATGGGGCATTTTGGATAAGGCAAAACTATAGACACATCAAAAGATCCATGATAATGACAGGTCAAAGGGGAGGGCAGGAGCAGTGGTTAGAGCACAGAGGATTTTTAGGGCAGTGAAACTACTCTGTATGACACCATAATGATGGGGACAGGTCATTACACATCTGTCCACACCCACAGAAAGTACAACACCGAGAGCAACCCCTAAGGTAACCCAGGGACTCCAAGTGGTGACAGGTCAGTGCAGGCTCATCAGCTGTAACACATGTGCCCTCTGGTGGGGGAGGCTGGTAAGAAGAGGGGCGGCTGTGCATGAAGAGGGGGGGATGGGGGACAGGGGACATGGGAGATCTCTTCACCGTCCTCTCAGTTTTGCTGTGAATCTACAACTGCTCCGAAAAAATTAAGTCTTTAAAAAAAAAGAAAAGGTAACGAGGACAGAATGGGAGCTCCAGCTGGCGTGGGTATGAACTGGCTTAGGCAGGGGCCAGAGTCTCAAGAATGGTCCACAGGTGAAAACAGTGCTTGGCCACCATCTGTATCTTCCTCCTTTCCTTCCAAAGCCTATCCAGCTCTAGTTCCCCTTCAAAGATGATAGGCTGTGTGTTCTGATTTACCATAGTGTTCTCCCCAGGGCCAGTCTGTCTGGGTCTCTCTGCGTAGATGTGACCTGAAAACTGGCCCTCCATCCCCCTTGTTCCCCTTAGTCTGGCCAGCAGTGACGAGCACTGTAGATCAGGGCGGGCTGACCAGATCCAGCCAGGACTCCTCCCTTGGAACACCCTGGAATAGCATCAGGGGGAAAGAAGGGCCAATCTGTCATCCCTCTCAATATTCCTTTTTCCTGCTTCTATCTCCTAGAATCAGAAAGAGATACGCAATCTTCACCTGTTTATTCGGTAGAGTGTGCCGTCCTCAGGAAGTCCTTCACGCTGGACAGAAAACAGTGGAGACTTCTCCTCCTGGGGCAGGTAGGGAGCCGCCTCACTGGGGACAGGGAGGGAACAGCATGAGTTTGGAAGTTTCACCCACCCCAGGATTCCCTGTCACCCTCCTGTCTCCAGTGGTGTCACCCCCTCCCAGCTTCAGAATGTCTCTTTAACTTACAGTTCAGATAACAAGTGCCACTTCCAGGCCAGCGGAATCCATTCTGCAAACTCCCAGTATGAATGCTTCTGTTCTCGGCTGGAGGAACAGAAGCAGCATCAATGAAGGAGGTGAGAAATTCTAGAGCAGTGCTGTCCAGTAAACCTTTCTACAATGATGGAAGTGATCCATCATCTGTGCCGACAGTGACACCAGCCACTAGCTGTGAGTAGCTACTGGGCACCTGAAATGTGGCTAGTGCAACTGAGAAACTGGACCTTTAATTTTAAGTTTAAATCCCATTTAAGTAGCCATACACAGCTAGTGGCTACTACAATGGACAGCACAGCTCCGGAGCTCTTTGCCTTTGGAGCAGTGCCTTTTAGTTATGAATGTCTTCAGTGTCCTGCCCTGTGAGTGCCTTCCCTCTTTCCCTTGGCCCCACTTCTAGACGGTTCTTTGCATGTCTCCACCACCCTCTCATCCCCAGCCCCCGTCAAGTCTCACAGGTCCTTGGTGAGATGGAGGCACTTCCAAACAGGGGCCATGATGTGATTTGGTAAGCCATTGGGAGCCATTCCCCGGCAGTGTGGCTTCTGCTTCTGAGGAGCAAATGGTAAAAAAGGAGAATTTTATAGATTAGAGAAAGTCCCCAGAAGGCAGCTTTTCCCGCTTTTACTTTTCTTGGGACTGCTTCCTCTCTAGCATCTTAAAAGACTGATGTCTCAGAGCACCTGGGTGGCTCAATGGGTTAAAGCCTCTGTCTTCAGGTCAGCTCATGATCTCAGGGTGCTGGGATCAAGTCCCGAATCGGGCTCTCTGCTCAGCGGGGAGCCTGCTTCCTCCTCTCTCTCTCTGCCTACTTGTGATTTCTGTCTGTCAAATAAATAAATAAAATATTTAAAAAAAAAAAAAAGACTGATATCTCTGCCATTACGGTGACTTCTCCACCTTCTGCTCCCGCTCCTCCACCAAAACTACAAAGGCTGTTACATATTTTCTGTTCAGCCTCCTCAGTGTCTCCATGGCATGTGGTTCTGAGGACTCCCATTTGCTTCCTGAAACCCCTGCCCCATGGGATAGCGTCTCCTTAGTCTTCCTGCCTCTCGGATATTCTCCCACAGGCGCTCCCTCCTCCAACAGGTTTATGTGATGAAGGTATTTCCCAGAGCCTGTCTTCTCAACCCTCTATACGTGTACTCTGGGGACTCTCATTCCATGCCCACGGCTTTGACTACCATCATTATGCCTGACATCTTAGTAAATGTAAACTTTACCCAGTTCAGCTTTTCTACATTCTAGACTTTACAGTGTGGTGCCAACCCATATTATAGAGTCTAAGGCAAAAGGAAAATCAGTAAATATAGTTCCTATCTTTATTTAAAACTTTGATATTTTGTTCACCATAAATTTGTTGCATTATTTTTAAAAGATTTTATTTATATAAATATACTATAAAAATAAAGTGCATGAGACAAAGAACACAAGCGGAGGGAGGGGAAAAGGGAAACGGAGAAGCAGATTCCCCACTGAGCAGTTAGCCCAACAAGGGCTCGATCCTAAGACCCAGAATCATGACCCAAGCCTAAGGCAGATGCTTAACTGACTGAGCCACCCAGGAGCCCTGCATTACTTTTATTTGTTAAAACGATTTAACAAATTATTTTGTAAAAATCTGTTGCATCAAAATATTTATCTTGATTTCTGAGGGGTTGGGTGATCCCTTAAATGTTGTACTTGAAACAAGGAAGGCACTGGTCTCGTGCACATGACTGGCAACCAGACATCTCCAGTAGGACGGCTCATGGCACACACGCACCTCCAACTCAGTGTGTTAGAAGATGAGCCTATCATCTCCCCTGCTCACCCTCACTCTTGCCCTGCTGCCACCATTCCTCTGTCCCTAAGTCCAGCACTTAAGAGCACCATCTAGAGAGACGCCTGGGTGGCTCAGTTGGTTGAGCGGCTGCCTTCGGCTCGGGTCATGATCCCAGCGTCCTGGGATCGAGTCCCGCATCGGGCTCCTTGCTCGGCACAGAGCCTGCTTCTCTGTCTGCCTCTGCCTGCCTCTCTGTCTGCCTGTGCTCGCTCTCTCTGACAAATAAATAAAATCTTAAAAAAAAAAAAAGAGCACCATCTAGACTAGAAACTCCTACTCCTTCCTTTTCAGAAACTGCCAAGTGCTGCTAATTCTCTTAAATGTCTCTTGCACCTATCCCCAACCTTTACTTGCAGCCTCATCCAGGCGCTATCACTACGGGGATAACTGAAGCTGTCTTCTGAATGTCCGCTGCAGACTGACTAACTGATCACGTTATTTTTCTACTTAAAAACTTCTAATGCTCAGAGTTTCTGTGATGATGAAAACATTTTGGAAATGGGTAACAGTGATGGCTGCACAACATCGGGAATGGGCTAATGCCATTCGGTTGTACTTTTTTTTGGGTGGGGGGAGCAGTGGGAGGGGGAGAGAATCTCAAGCAGGCTCCATGCCTAGCACAGAGCCTGACCCGGGGCTCCATCTCACGACCCTGAGATCATGACCCGAGCCCAAATCAGGAGTTGGATGCTTAACGGACTGAGCCACCCAGGTGCCCCCAAAATAATTTACATGTTTAAATGGCAAATTTTATGTTGTGTATATTTTACCACAATTCAACAAACATACAAACACCTGTGTTAGCTCCTATGAGTCTTTGTCCTTCCATTCCCTCAAGTTCGATCCCCCCCACTGCCCCTCCCCCCACCCCCAGCCCCCAGCCCTCTGCTGGTCCCACGGGGCACTGCTATACCTTTGGGAACTTGCTAAGAGCTCTCAACAGCTCTGCCTGCTCTGGTGCCCTGTCCCAGGAATTCCCGGGAAAACCAATCTCTCCTACTCACCTTTTTTTTTTTTTTTTTAAGATTTTTTTATTTATCTATTTGTTAGAGAAAGAGCAAGCACAGGCAGACAGAGAGGCAGGCAGAGGCAGAGGGAGAAGCAGGCTCCCTGCCGAGCAAGGAGCCCGATGTGGGACTCGATCCCAGGACGCTGGGATCATGACCTGAGCCGAAGGCAGCCGCGTAACCAACTGAGCCACCCAGGCGTCCCTCCTACTCACCTTTTAAGACCTAGCCCAACCCTGTTCACTGCTCTGTGAAGCCCCAGCAGTCCACTGCCTCCTCGACACACCAGAAGCCTCTGGTTCCCTCCCCGCGAAGCCCTCCTCACACGGTGGACTCCGCCAGGCAGGAAGCTGTCTTAGTCACGCGTGTCTCCTAGTGCCGCGCAGGTGCCCGGCTCTGAAGGAGTGGCCTCATGCACTTGCCCCCAGCCCCTGCCCGCTCAACTGTTTTCTCCTTTACTTACCCTGGCCATCAGTTACTAGGCCAAAGCTTTCCACTGGGGCACCCTGCAGACCTTCCTAACAGTCCCCCGTCCCCCATTCACTTCTTGTTCATTCAGATTACCCCCGACGTGGATCCTCGCGGGGTGCTTTGAGGCACCACAGGCTCGGGGTCAGAGGAACTCTCGCTTGGGGCCTCGCTTTCCTCTCCATCTTCAGCCTCAACCTGGAGAACGAAGTCTTCATCCCGTGCAGTGTCATCCTCTTGCTCTCCACCTTGACAGGCTGCCTGTGGCCGGTTTTTCTTCGGTTTGGCGGGGCTGCTCACCTTGGGGCTCTCAGGACAGGACACTGGAGCAGGCAGGGCCGTTGAGAGCTCTTCGGCCAGTTCCTGAAGGTACAGAAGTGCCCTGCAGGACAGGGCAGGGTCAGAGCCAAACTCACAAACACTTAACGGAGAGCCCACTTTTCCAGACACTTGGTGGATTATCTCACTGGACCTGCCCAGTGACCCTAGGAAGCAGCTATTCGTTTCCCCTCCCCCTTTGATAAAGAACCAGAAATCTAGGGAAGTTAAGGGACTTGGCCAAGAGAGGACTCAGATCACATATGTGGAATCTGAATCCAGGTCTGGCAACTCCAAGTCCAAGGCACTTGCACTCTACCGCAGTCAGAGATCAGTGAGAGCCCAGAGAAGAATGGAAGGGCACAGAGACTGATAGATACTGGGTGGGGAAAATTACAAAGAAGGCCTGGAGGAAACTGAAAAACGTGACAGGATACAAGGCACGCAAAGCCATCTCCTAGACAAGCTCAGCAACAGACAAAAAATTGTTGTGGTAAGAGCTAGAAGATGGCTCAAGTCTCTAGAACCCAGATGCTACTACCCCCACTTACCTGACAACTCATTATAGCCTCTCAGCTCTCCAACACCTGCCCCCACCAACCCATCACCCCGACCACCCTCCACCCAAGCTGTGCCCCACAATCCTTACACTTGGGCAGCCCTTCGGCGGGGTCGTTCCCCAGGAGGGGTCTCAAAGTCCTCAGGGGGCCTCTTTGGAGGTGGAGACTCTGGCTGATCTAGGTCTTTGGACAACTTCAGCAGTAGCAGCTCTGCCTTGGACCTTCGACCTCGTTTCTTAGGCATGGGGGTGGATAGAGGGTTGGATTGATCTAAGAGACCAGGAACCAGAGGGGCTGATGGAGGATTAGGCTGTTGGGGCCTTTTGGGGCCTTTCCGTGTGCTACCACCTCTCTTCCGGCCAGGCTTTGAGGCCCTAGGCTTTGAGACCTTTGACATCTCTGAAGAAAGATCTGTAGAGAAGAATATGGGTCTGTGAGATGGGACCAGAGCTCAAACCTCTCTGGAATAGATTACACCATACCAAGGTTGTTAGGATCCTGTGAGCTCACCCTGCTCTCTTTCATCTTAAGCTAAGCACGGGGAGGTAAAAAGAGGAAAGGACAAGGTACATACCTTGCTGTTCAAGTCTGGAGAGGCTTTCTTGCTCTGCAGGGAGCCTCCTCTCATCAAGAGAGTCCTCAAATCCAGGCAAAGTTGCAGGCAAAGACATCTCTCTGGAAGCCTCAGCACTAGTTGTTTCGGAAGAGGCCTTGACATCAAGCTGATTTAGCACCTCTTGTCCAGGAGAGTCTACCACAGTCATGCTCCCCACGGGGCCGGCCTCCCCCAGGGCAACATAGCCGACCCCGCAGGTATCCATCAGCACCCCCTACAATGGCTGCCCCTGCAGAGACATACACATGAGTAGAAGGCAAAAGCTATTTGTACTGGCTCAGATTTTCCTCCTTTCCTATCTTTTCTCCTCCCACCCCACCCACTGTCCACCCCCCAGCCAGAAACCTAAGCTCCCTGATCACTCATTCATTTAGCAATTACTAAGCATCTTCTATCCATTCTAGGAACTGGTCAATATGACAATAAGCAAGAAAGACAAGGTTCCTGCCCTCATGGAACTTACACACTAACAGAGCTAGCACTAAACAGGCAATAAGAAAGCTACCATTTGGGGCACCTGGGTGGCTCAGTGGGTCAAAGCCTCTGCCTTCGGCTCAGGTCATGATCTCAGGGTCCTGGGATTGAGCCCCACATTGGGCTCCCTGCTCAGCAGGGAGCCTGCTTCCCCCCTCCCCACCTGCCTCTCTGCCTACTTGTGATCTTTGTCTGTCAAATAAATAAAATTTTTTTTAAAAGGCTGCCATTTATTTATTAAATGCTTACTATGTGCCAAGCATTATATTTTTCAGCCAGTTTATTTATTTATTTTTAAAAGATTTAATTTATTTATTTGACAGAGGGAGAGACAGCAAGAGAGGGAACACAAGCAGGGGGAGTAGAAGAGGGAGAAGCAGGATTCCTGCTGAGCAGAGAGCCTGATGTGGGGCTCGATCCCAGGACCCTGGGATCATGACCTGAGCCGAAGACAGGCACTTAACCAACTGAGCCACCCAGGCGCCCCTTTTTCCAGCCAGTTTAATTTAAAGCTCTTAAGTTTTTCATAAGGATAATGCAGTGAATGAACAAACAATTATTCAACTTCTTTCCCTAAAACCCAATGAAATGACCTTCCCCTTAAAAAATAAAAACAAAAAGAGTGAAAAAATCTTCCTAAACCTCCTAGGAATAGACTACAAAGAACAGCTACCAAGGGGTGTCTGGCTGATGGACACCAGGGAGGGTATGTGTTGCAGTGAGCTCTGTGTGTTGGGTAAGACTGATGAATCACAGACCTGTACCCATCAAACAAATAATGCATTATACGGTAGTAATAAATAAATAAATAAAAGAATAGCTGCTGATAAATACATAAAATTTAGACCAATTTGAAGGAGGATGCCTAGAGCTAACATCCAATATCTTTGTGAATAGTAGTCAAGAAATAGATTTATTTAATAAGTAAAAGTTCTTTAGTGCCCTGCCATTAATCTTTTACCTGAAGATGGAAGGCAGATTGCTATGAGATAATTAAGGAACATCCTACCACATTAAGAGACCTTTCCCACATTGAAGAATGGATTAAAAAACTGTCAAAAAGAGACAGAGAGAGATGACTCACACAGAAGGAGAGGGAGAGTCTCAAGCAGACTCCTGCTGAGCACAGAGCCTGATCCCAGGACCCTGAGATCATGACCTCAGCCAAAACCATGAGTCATCACTTAACTAAGTCACCCAAGCACCCCTCTTCAATTTTTTTTTCCAAACCCAGAAAATCACTTGTGCAATCATGGCAAAAGTAAACTGACAAGAGATGAACAAAACACTGAGCACCAAACCAAAAAGCTGAGCAACACAGAACTGTAAGGGCCCAGTTTTTGGCCAGAATAACCTGCCTATGACAAAGAAGGAGAAATAGCTCAAATCCCAGAGGGGAAACCCCCATGGGTCTGTATATGCCTTAAAGGATGTTTAATAGAGGGGTGCCTGGGTGGCTCAGTCATTAAACGTCTGCCTTTGGCTCAGGTCATGATCCCGGGGTCCTGGGATCTAGACCCTCATCAGGCTCCCTGCTTAGCAGGAAGCCTGTTTCTCCTTCTCCCACTCCCCCTGCTTGTGTTCCCTCTCTCACTGTGTCTCTTCTTGTCAAATAAATAAACAAAATCTTAAAAAAAAAAAAAAAAAAAAAGGATGTTTAATAGAACCAAAAGCAGTATACTAAATTGCTTCCAAAATGCCTAGCAGGCCACTGGAACCATGAGGAACTGTTTTAAAGGCTACAGAGTAAGAAACTGAAAACAAAAGAAACACAAAGAAAAGAAAAAATGGGGACACCTGGATGGCTCAGTTGGTTAAGCAGCTGCCTTCAGCTCAGGTCATGATCCCGGCGTCCTCGGATGGAGTCCCGCATCCGGCTCCTTGCTCCGCAGGGAGCCTGCTCCTCCCTCTGCCTCTGTCTGCCTCTCTGTCTGCCTATGCTCGCTCGCTCCCTCTCTCTCTCTAACAAATGAATAAATAAAATCTTAAAAAAAAAAAGAAAAAATGTACAAGATGACTT
Source organism: Taxidea taxus jeffersonii (assembly GCA_003697995.1). Lineage (NCBI taxonomy): Eukaryota > Metazoa > Chordata > Mammalia > Carnivora > Mustelidae > Taxidea > Taxidea taxus. Next base: position 16,540 of record RCUC01156111.1, on the reverse strand, counting down.
AAGATATGACTATAACAATAACCAAAGATAACTCATCCATTAAAAAAAAAAAGAATATGGGGCGTCTGGGTGGCTCAGTGGGTTAAAGCCTCTGCCTTCGGCTCAAGTCATGATCCCAGAGTCCTGGAATTGAGCCCCACATCAGGCTCTCCGCTCAGCAGGAAGCCTGCTTCCTCCTCTCTCTCTGCCTACTTGTGATCTCTGTCAAATAAACAAATAAAATCTTAAAAAAAAATAAAGATTTGGATTTGGGTTGATTTAAAAGCCAAACTATATGCTTTGAAAGAGATGTCTAAAACAAAGGAACTCAAAGAGCTGGAAGTCAAAAGATATAAAAAATATAGGGCAAATGTAGGCACAAAGGAAACAGGAGTTTTGTTGGTAATAGCGAAGTTGAATTCAGGGGAAAAAGTACTAAAAGGGACAAAAAGGGAATACTTTATAATAAATAAAACGTCAACTTGCATAAAAGATAAGTGTCGTGAACTGTTAGACATCAAATGACGTATCAAAACAAAGCGAATTCTTCAGGAAATACAAGAACTTCTTTTAACTACTGACGTATCAAGTAGATAAGGACAGAGAAGACATAAATGAAATAGTTATCTGACCTCTCTACTGGTCAAGGTTCAGCTGCATAGAACAGAATCCTCTCTAGCCAGTAGCTAAAAGGGATTTATTGTAGGTATTACATGGTTCACATCAGTGGTTCCTAAAGCGTGGTCTGGGCAGCATCAGCACTGCTGTCTCAGACCTCCTGAATCAGAAACTCTGGGATGCGACCAGCACTTTGTATCTTCACAAAGCCCTGCAGATTCTTTGGATGCACATGCAAGCTTGAGAACCACCTGCATGCAGGATCACTGGGAGGGCTGGGGGTGTGTATAGTCTAGGAACAAGTGCTTGTCAAAATGGGAAGTCATCTGGCAGCTGCCAGTTCAAGAACCACAGGACCTCTCCGATGCCACAATGAGGAGGTGGCACCTGGGAATTAAGAAGTCCCTGCCACAGCTGATGGCTCCATGAACTGCGTCTGCACTGATCAGAAAGTGACCTGACTCCACAGGGAAAACCTTTCTCTGGTTCCCAAGTCTAGAATGATACCCTTGCCACATTCTGAATCAGAAAAATGTACGGCCTCCAGACCTGCCTCTCCCCTCTCTAAACTCAGGTCCAAATATGAGTTCTTCAAGAGCATATGTGATTGGCGTCTAGACCTAAATCATATTCAGAATCTTGGATGGAAAAAACCTGCAGGAATTGAAATTTCTAGCTTTCCAGGCTCTCTAGTTGAGGCTTCTCCTTCTATCACATCCCACTGACCCCACGGTAGAAAGTGGGATCAGTGTCTTGTCAGTTCCTCTCCGATGCCACTGGCAGATTAGTAGTCCTCCCTATCCTGTAAAAACCGTTCCTTTGAAGCTCCTAACATTTAGCTAAACCACTGCTACTCACTCGCTGGACCTTGTTGTCTCATAAAACCTTTCAACCTCCCAAATCACAAAGCCATCCCGCTATCTGATCACAGCCTTCCATCGTTATAGCTAGACTGCTCAACTGTTATCACTGTATCTATTCTTTTTTTTTTTTTTTAAGATTTTATTTATTTATTAGTTAGAGAGAGAGAAAGAGAGAGAGCGAGCGAGCACAGGCAGACAGAGGCAGAGGGAGAAGCAGGCTCCCTGCCGAGCAAGGAGCCCGATGTGGGACTCGATCCCAGGACGCTGGGATCATGACCTGAGCCGAAGGCAGCCGCTTAACCAACTGAGCCACCCAGGCGTCCCATCACTGTATCTATTCTTAAGCCATATCAAGCCACCCTCATTGGTCTCTTCAATTTCCCAGTGCTGGCCACATCCTATCTAGCTTAGATTCCCTTATTTTAATCAGACTTTTGCTGACAGTACAAACTTCCTTTCTTGTCTTTTTGTTCCATAGGACTGGCAAAATTTAAGCTCTGGACGAACCAATCATCCTTTTACTCTGTGTGCGTATCTAAGCTGCCAGCAGGCTAGCAATCACACTTTCTCTCTTGTCAGTCCCAACATTACCTCTCCCCCAACATCTGATCCCCTGGTTCTCAGCAGATGATTTTACCTCTGATTTCCGAAACAAAACCCAAACCCATAATGTGAGGCATACTTCGATATCTGATCAAGTAGTCCACCACAACCTGCATCTGAACCCCTCATCTACTTTCTAAGCCAAACTTCCACTTGTGTTCTGGCTCTATTCCCCCACTCCCTAAGGACATTGGCCTTTTTTTTTTTTTTTTTTTGGACACTGGTGGTTTCCCAACTGCATTTAAATGTCTCTAATTCTCATCTTAACACACATACGACAATCCTTTAACCCATATCCCCCCCCACGCCCCACAGCCAAACTTTTATAGAGTTGTCTCCCCTTGATGTTCTAATTACCCTACTTCATTTTGACTAGGATATTGCCCTCCAACTCATCACTGAGGCCAAAGTAATCAATAATTGCCGGGTCAACTAATGCAATGGACACTTCTCGGTCTCGCTTAACTTGATCTCTCAGCAGCATGGACGCTACTGACCGCAACTTTCTTGGAACATTCTCTTGAGAGGCAGTTCAAGGGCAGCAAAATTTCAGATTTTTACAAATGTTCCTCAATCTTTTACAGCTGTGTCATTCACACCTATTTGGCAGCCTTTTCTTTCTTTGCAAATGTACCTTTTTCTTTCCAAAGCATTTAACTTAGTTTGCTTTCTTTTTCAGAATTGTTTTTATAAAACTTTTAGTTGACACAAAATACCTATAAATACATGTAGGATGTAAAGAATAACAATGAAGTACCAATTTATCTGCCAGGTTTCAACCACTTTTTTTTTTTTTAAGATTTTATTTATTTATTTGACAGAGAGAGACAGGGAGAGAGGGAACACAAGCAGGGGGAGTGTGAGAGGGAGGAGAAAGCTTCCCGCTGAGCAGGGAGCCTGATGCGGGGCTCAATCCCAAAAGTCTGGGATCATGACCTGAGCTGAAGGCAGACACTCAACGACTGAGCCACCCGGGTGCCCCTCAACTTAGTTTTAATAGCAATAACTCTTTCATACTCAAATTTCTTTAAAATTCAAACATATATCACAGTTATATAAATATAATAACAAATTAACTGACATTTAAAAATGTTGAGAACCATCACAATGATTCTTGGGAAGCATTCAACTCAGTCAGTGGGAATAGAATGACCAGGTCTATAGGAGAAAAGCCTATATATAGGCTGCAAGGATACAGTGTGTCATGGGCATTGATCCCTACAATCTACAGAGGAATGTCAGTTAACACAGACTAGTTAAACAGGTATCACTTAGAACTTTTAGGTATGCCTTAAAGATTTTCCACATCAGTGTACACACACACACACATCATCATTCTTGAGAACACTGTCCAGTGTTCCACAGAATTATAGTTGTACTCATTTTACCACACCCTTGCCAATCTTTAATTTAATGCATGAAAGAATTCTTCTCTATTGTATTTATTTGCACCGTCCTAATAATGATTGAAGTTAGCAACTTCTTTTTATCTGTTGAATATACAGATATCCAACGATGTATGTGTGTGTGTATATATATATGCTTACATATATATATACACACACATATATATAGATATATATATACACACATATATATACATATATATGTATATATGGATACATACACACACGTGTATTTTTAAAGATCTGAGAGAGAGCGCATGCACACATAAGCACAAGGGAGAGAGAATCTCAGACTTCTCACCCAGTAGGAGCCCCACACAGGGTTCAATCTCACCACATTTAGATCATGAGCTGAGCTGAAACCAAAAGTCAGTCACTTAACTGACCGTGCCACCCAGGCACCTGGAATATGTCACAAATAAATAAAATCTTTTAAAAAATTATTTTAAAAAAGATTTTATTTCTTTGTGTGAGAGAGAGTGTGCGCACAGGTGTAAGCAGGAGGAGAAGCAGGCTCCCAGCTGGGCAAGGAACCCAAGGTGGGACTAGGTCCCAGGACCTGGGATCATGACCTGAGCCAAAGGCAGACGCTTAACCGACTGAGCCACCCACGGACTCACTTTTTTTTTTTTTTTTTTAATTTCTTTGTCAGAAAGAGAGAGGACATCTATATTTTTAAATGAATTGCCTATACATATAATTTGCCCATACCTCTACAGGACAAATCAATCTTTTATTGATCTGTGGAGTTGTTATTTATGTTGCAAATACTTTGTTTCTGCTTTTTAAAGAAGATTTATTATTTGGGGGGGAGGGGCAGCGAAAGAGGGGGAGAGAGAATTGCAAGCTGACTCTTCACTGAGCTTGGAGTCATACCTGGGGATCCATCCCATACCCTGAGACCATTACCTGAGCTGAAATCAAGAGTCAGGCGCTGAACTGACTGACTGAGCCACCCAGGCGCCCCACTTTGTTTCTTCTTTAAAAAAAAAACAAACTTTATTTATAATGTTTCTTGTTAAACTGAAGTTATATTTTTCTGAGTTAAATTTCTCAGTCTTTTCCTTTTTGAGTTGTTTTGTGTTTTAAAAAGGCCACTTCCGGGGCGCCTGGGTGGCTCAGTGGGTTAAAGCCTCGGCCTTCGGCTCAGGTCATGATCCCAGGGTCCTGGGATCGAGCCCCACATCGGGCTCTCTGCTCGCAGGGAGCCTGTTTCTCCCTCTCTCTCTGCCTGCCTCTCTGCCTACTTGTAATCTCTGTCAAATGAATAAATAAAATCTTTAAAAAAAAAAAAAAGGCCACTTCCTACCCTGCCAATATAAACATATCCTATTTTATTTTTTTATAATACTTTCTCTAGTTTGAATCTTAAATGTAGCTTTTTTATTTTTTTAAGGATTTATTCATTAGAGAGAGCAAGCAAGCACAAGCAGGGGGGGCAGCAAGCAGAGGGAGAAACAGGCTCCCCGCTGAGCAGGGAGCCCAACACAGGGCTCTAGATCCCAGGATTCTGGGATTATGACCTGAGCCAAAGGCAGAGGCTAAACTGACTGAGTTACCCAGATGCCCTTAAATGTAGCTCTTCAGTCCATGTGGAATTCTCTTATGATAAGAAAAATGGGTATTTACTTATTTCATATCTATTTCACCTTAAAGTTTCATAAGAATCTTGCCTGATTCACTACTGAATCCAGAACCTGGTACATGGTAAGCACAATAATTAAACTTTGTTGATTTAATGACTAACTCCTCAAGCTGCAAAAAAATTCCTTTAAGGATTCACTCTTGTAGAAGGCAGCAGCAGGGTATGGTGGTTAATTTCCATGTATTATTTCACAATACAAATTCTAAACACAAGTAAAGGAAGGGATGTTTAATTGGTGCTAGAGTTTATAGAAGTTTACATTTGCACCTCAACTTGTTTGGAATACTGCCTCAAGGGTGCCAGGATTTCCCCAGTCAAGGAAAATAACCAATTAACAGGGTTCCTGAAGTATGGAATTACTCTAAACACATTTGTCTAATACAGTTTCCCAAAGTGTTCCGTTGGCGCAGCTCGTGGCATGCAAGGCGATTTTAGTGATACAAAAATGTACGACTTTGTGTTTATTTTAACTTGTGTGAAAAACTAGCCCGTGGGGGCGCCTGGGTAGCCCAGCCTGTAAGCCTCCCACTCTTGATTTCTGTTCAGGTCGTGATCTCAGGGTCGTGAGACCGAGCTCTGGAATCCGGCTCCCCGCCGGGCTTGCAGCCAGTTTAAGATTCCCTTCCCCGGCGCCCCTCCCCCCGGCGCCCCTCCGCGCGCGCGCGCTCTCTCAAAAAAACAAAAAACTCCATAGTCCTTGAAACCCACGGTTTCATAAGTCTTTGCTCAGATTGAGACTAAAGCACTTAAACTTGAAAAATAATTTAAAGAAAACTATTAAGAAAATAATAGTATATTAGATAAGAAGGGATAGCAAAAAATAACCAAGGAAGAGGAATGGCTGAAGTTTGTTTAACAATATACCGCTAGATCGAAGAGACTTCGCCAAACACACTACACCTCTCTAACAAAGTGAGTTACCACGGGTGGGGCTGAAGTCGCCTCCTCCGCCTTCCTCAGCAGACAGCCTACTTGCCGCTGGATAAAAGCACCAGAAGGGAAACGTAACTGGCCCTTGGCTGCGCCAATGGGGTTGGAGCGCGCCGGGCACAACCCCGGGGTTAGAAGAGCCTCATGGAGGAAGAGGCTGGGACATAGCACGGTGAGACTAACCCGCTACCACTCTAGGAGTGATCGCCTGCCCTTCTTCAGTCATGGGTGTGGGGACAGCCCCCACCACTAGCCTGCGCTGAGAGCGAGCCCTGAGTTTTCTGAGGCTCAGAACTACTATAGCTTCGCTGAGTCCTACGGATGCAATGTTAAGCAGCGCCGCGGCCGGGACACAGGATGCTGCGCTACCGCACCGCGTCGGCGAAGAAGGCAAGAGCGGCGATTAGCAGGGATGAGGGATGTCCGGTTGCAATACAGAAAAGGAGGTGGGGTGTGTGATAGTTTCTGTAGCAGCGCGGGGGCTGGAGGTCGCGATGCTATGCAGAGAAGGAACAGCGGAGTCGGGAGTTGGTTCCCAATATCTTAGTGCTATGGGAAAAGGAGGAGGAGGAGTAATCGTGGGGCCCCCGCACACCCCGTTGCGGTACACTTACCCTCACCAAAGTCCTTCCGGAAGTCCAAGTTCGAAGATGGCGCCGCCTGTCTGGTCGCGGTTTTATGACGAAATCTGGTAGCTACTCTTTATTGACCCCTCCCCCACCCCCGGCCCCGGCCCTCAATGCACAAGGTAAACACGTGAGCTTGGTGGGGAGTTTATGCCCGAAGACGTTTTCTCAGACTATGTATTCCATAATGCAGTGCGGCGACAGTCCCGCGCCCTTTCAGAGCGGGCGAGGCTCCCGGGCTTTAGCCGCTCGGGGGACGCTGCGTGGCCTTCTGGGAATTGCAGTGTCAAGAAAGGAAGATTGACGCCTGCGCGATGAGGGTCGTCGCGCCCCGCGGGTTCCCACGGGCCCCGTACGCGAGCCTCGAGCGTGCTGCGCGCCCAGGCCTCGCCGCGACCCCCGAGCGCTGAAGGCAGCCTAACGGTCAGGACTACCCGCCGTGTGGCAGGCAGGGCCAGGCTGGAGGGAAGAGTACCCCGGAGCCGTCCGAGCTGAGGACACAGACTGAGAGAGGAAGCCTTGGCAGGCTGCTGGAGGATCTTCTGCCCTGGGCAGCCGCTCATGAAGCCAAGGATGGCTACAAAAACACAAAGAGTGTTGGAGAAAGGACACGGAAGGGAAACCAGTAGAAAAACCTTGGCATAGGGACGCTACCCTGCAATGAGCCTCAGGCTTGGCCCTTGGCCTTGGTTGGGCATAGGCCCTTCCCCATTCCCTCCCTGGGAGATGGGATGCGGGTGAACAAAGAAGAAAGAACGTAACAAATTTCTGCCCTTTCCGAGAGATTTAAAGCCATATAAACTTTACAGGTCTCAGCATATTAACTGGTAGAGTTCAGGATGTATAAATAGGGACAAGAAGGGGGTGGTGAGTAAACTAGTCTTTTGTTCCCAAAGAATTTCACCTATTAAATTCTCTTGGTCACACAAAACATTTGAGAAAAACGTGGGAGGAACTAGCTAAGACTTAAAGGTGGGAGTAAAGGGACTCCCACCCCAACTCTCTTAGCAGCCTAAAGGCAAAAGTAAGGCTGTGCTCCGGCACCTGGGTGGCTCAGTAGGTTAAAGCCTCTGCCTCCGGCTCAGGTCATGATCCCAGGGTCCTGGGATCAAGCCCCGCATCAGGCTCTCTGCTCATCGGGGAGCCTGCTTCCCCCCCCCCCCTCTCTGCCTGCCTCTCTGCCTGCTTGTGATCTCTGTCAAATAAATAAAATCTCTTTAAAAAAAAAAAAAGTAAGGCTGTGCTGTGACTTAGGACCAACTTTGTGAGAACTCAAAATTGGGTGCAGATAAGGCTGCAGTTCCCCTAATTCGTACTATCTTAAATGCTGGTCTGATGGACAGCTCTCATCTTCAAACACTTCTCTAATAAGGAAGTGTCTCCACTTCTGTTGCCTCAGTTTAGGCTATCTTTGGCTTAACTCCAAAATCTTTTATAGTAATTCATTTTTTGGAATAAGATACTCACATGGCTCAAAATTGAAACACAGGGTATATAAGTGAAGACTCCCTTCCACTGTCTCCACATCCGCACAATCAGTTCCTTGCTAGAGATCCAAGATATTTTATATATTTATACACATAAGCAAATGCATATATTTACCCTTTTAATTCAAACTGACCACACATACATACTGTCTGCATCTGGCTTCTTTTAACTGAGTGTACCTTGGAGATTGTTCGATTTCGGTACATAAAAACCTTCCTCCCATTCTTTATTATGACTGCTTAGTAATGATATAAATGTAATATATAGTTGACCACAGGGTTAGGAGTGCCTACCCCTATGCAGTGGGAAATCTGCATGTTAACTTTTTCTTACCCCAAACTTAACTACTAAATAGCCTGCTATTGACTGGAAGTCTATAAAACTGTCACATGATTTGCATGTCAATAATGTATTATATACTGTATTCTTACAATAAGCTAGAGAAAGGAAAATGTTAAGGAAATCATAAGAAAATACATTTACAGAAGTGTATTGTAACAACAACAACAAAAAAACATATAAGTGGACCCACATACTTAAAACCCATGTTGTTCAAGGGTCAACTATAATCTGAATTAGTCCCTTGTTCTTAATGGTGGTTTCCAGTCCTTAGCATTGATAAACAATGCTGCTATAAGTAACTTTGTTACCTCAAACATGTGCAGCTATATGGGTAGGTAGCATAAATTCCTAGGGGCAGAATTGCTGACCAATGTTTTGGTGCATTTGTAATTTTGATTGACAAGCAATCTTTCAAATGGTCTGTTTCCTTACTTCTAATCTCTACCAGTTACCTTTCTAAAATATAGAGCTGACCCTGTGGGTCTTCTGCTTAATTTTATTGAGTGAGTAGTATGCTCGAGACATTAAAAAAACCCAAGAATTGATAATCCTCTTTTTAAAAAAGAAAGCCTACTAATCCACAACTACTCGTTGTATGCCATAGAAAGTAGTGATCAATTCTTAGAAACATTTATCCTGTCTTTCCAGTATGAACTCTAATGCAAAATAAACAGAAGGAATTCTTTTTAGAAGATTACCAGCTAGTAAATGTGGAAAGAATCAGAGAATTAGGAGGAAAAATCATTTTGCATCCCCTAATGAAATAATTCAGGCAATAACCACCCGTGGTTATAAAACCACCAAATGAAAACTTGGTGAGAAACTTCAAAACTTCAAACTTTAACTGCACCCACTCACCACTGAACATGGGCCAAATAGCTATTATTTGCCTCCTGATGTGAGGCGATATGAAACGCAGCTCCACTTACTAAGTATTCTTCCCAAAAGTTGCATGGAAACAGAGGGGTTAGAGGAATGAGTTAAACGATACCGTATGGAAGCCAAGAGTCAAATCCAGAGTGGGGAACATTTTATAAGATAACTTGGTATCTGGAACAAGTCAGTGTCCTGAGAACAGAAAGGAGGCTGAGGACACTGCTTCTGATAAACTGAACACCTACTAACCAGTTGTAACGGTCAGATTTGTTTGGGTCCTGATTCAAACCAACCAACTGCAAAAAAGCCAGTTTTTGAGACAAGGAAATTTGATTATGATTTGATTGGACAATACTAAGAATTTAATAGGCGTAACAATAAAATAGTAAACTTCTGTATTTTTAGAGACACATACTGAGGCTTGTTATCATCAGTGAAATGATAACAATATCTGGGATTTGCTCTAAAGTAACTTCAGCAAGGGGGGAAAAAAAGGAAATGAAAAGAAAGCAAATGTGGCCAATCTTGATAATTATTGCATCTAGGATGGGGATTCTTAGCATAGTTCACTCTACTTCTGTTTGAAATTTTTCAACAAAACACACATAAACGTACACACAAGACAGAGGACTCTCCCATTGTTTTAGGCTAACCACAATGGTTAAGACTCACAATCTGGCCCCAGCCCAACCTACCTTTGCATCTGTATCACTCACTTTCCACACAGGTCTCAGGTCCAGCCTCACCACACCACTTGGACACTGGGTTGGCCACTCTGTTTTTGCATTCAAGCTATTCCCACTGCTGATCTGCCTTCCCATTCTTTTCCAACTGGGAAACTTCCGACCCTCATAGATCACATGCTCCTTGTGAAGTCTTCTCTGACTTTATTAGGTTTCCTGGCATCATCTGTGATTGCCTCCTAGGAACTGTTCATATGACTAGTGGAACCTCTCTCACATGCAGATACTGTCTACTTCCACCAAGATGGGTGTTCCTCAATGGCAGATGGCATAAAAGTTAGGGGTACAGTCTCCCAATCCAGAATGCATGAGACCACAAGCTGCTTTTGTTACTGTATTGCCCTGGACAAGTAACTCAGCCTCTCTGTGCCTTAGCTGTGTTGCCTTGGCAAGGAACTTAACCTCTGAGTCTGTTTTCTTATTTGTAAAATTTCCTTTTATAGAGCTATCTTAACCTTCTTAAACAGATCAGAAACGGATTACAGCAGTTTCAGACACCTAAGAAGTACTCAACACTGAAAATTACTACTTCTTAAGATGAGATAATATATCAATATAAATATTAGATTAATGATCATAAAATACTAAAGATATCTCTCGAACTTGTCCCTATATTCCTCCACATATCTAGCTAAGTGTCTGTAACCTAAGCGATGGCGATACTAAAAGAGATACAAAGGCAGCAGAGTTGCTGAATGCATGGAGTATGTCATTTATTGACCCCGTGTTCCCCCACTCACTGGTCGCTACTCTTGACTCGTAGAACAACAGGTACAGAACTGCAAGGAATCATCCCTAGCTCTGTGATCACCAGATCCACCAGTTCCGGGGGGGTCACGTCATAGACTAGATTCAACAACCGTAGGGACAGGTGGTTCTGCCAGTTAGCCAGGGCCACGTGTTCTCCTCGCTTGCACAGCAGATCATCTGGGTCACCTGCAATAGGAGACATACCCACTTATGTCCTTTGAGAAAACAAGTTGTAATTCAACCTTCCCTCTCCTTCCCAAATCTCAGATCTTTGGAACGCCCCCCCTTTTTTTTTTAAGATTTTATTTATTTGACACCGAGAGATCACAAGTAGGCAGGGAAGCAGGCAGAGAGAGAAAGGGGGAAGCAGGCTCCCCACTGAGCAGAGAGCCCGACTCGGGGCTTGATCCCAGGACCCTGAGATCATGAGCTGAGCTGAAGGCAGAGGCTTTAACCTACTGAGCCACCCAGGTGCCCCTCTTTGGAACCCTCTTTTCTGCCCTCCCGGGCTCCTTACCTAGCTCATTAGAGACAAAGGCATCAGTCTGCACACGCTCACAAAACTTGTATGTTTCACAGCAGACCAGCACTGGCACATTATGTGCTCGTGCCACCAGGGCCAGCTGCGCTGTCCCTACCCGTGACATCACGGACCCGTTGGCCAGGAGTGCATGAGCTCCCAATAGCACCTTAGAAACCTATTGTTTTGAAGAGTGGAGAGGCAGAGAAAATGTGGCATGTGATTAATGCACAAAAAGGTTTCCTACTCCTGCCCAGGATGCCAATATTAAGACAGTAACAGAATATAAGGATGATTCTTCTTGGAAAACACCTGACCATTGATTGACCCATTGCATCTCCCATAAGTAAATGAAACTCCGAAGTTACTTTTGCCCTGTTTTCTCTTGAGAGCTGCTAGTTTACTGTCCTTACAATAACATTGCTAGACCACGCTCTAGCTGCTTTTCCTATTAAATACAAACAAAGCTATACAATTCTAGTGTTTTTAAATAATCACAACTTTGGGAAGATGGGATTATGTCTATACCACTACATCCCTTTACCTCCAACTTTATAGAGTCCCTTTCCTCTGCTCTCACCTCTGGGAGCACATAGGAGGCTGCAGAAATCAGCAGGTAGGAGGCAGGGACCCCAGCACGGACCAGAAAACGTAGTGTGTGCCTTCCCTCCAGCCGTGGCCGGCTGTCCACCACTACAACTCGAAACCGCCGGTCCTCAGCCCAAGCCTCCTGAAGAATTCGGGATACCAGAGATGAGCTGGAGTGAATGGAGAGGAGGATTCAGTATAGATGTCATAAACTAACAGCCAGCCAGCTCATTACTAAAGGGTAAAGTCCCTTCTTCCAATTTTCTCAGTCATAGGGTCTGGACCATACCATCCATATACAAGGATCACATCTCCATTACTGATCTTCTTATAAGCAAAGCAGGAAATTGCCTGAGCCGCGAGCACAATCTTCTCTTGCACATACCGATTAATGGCTGCTCGAAGTTCTGACTTGGCCTAAATGGATTAAAATGCTTAAGGAACAAGAAACAGACACATTTCTTCCTCTGATTATCATGCCAGATGCCAGAGTATGTGCACAAGGATTCAAAGAGGGCCTATTGGGGGCCCAAGGGTGGCACAAGTCAGACACCCCAACCACTTCCTTAATGCTGGACCAGGGCAGAATGGCCTCACTGTCCCTTCTGGGAGTCCTGAAAGTGTTTCTCAGCTGTACCCTCAGGTGCATGCCTTGCTCATTCCTCATAGTCATCACCTCTTCTTCCCGCTTGGAGCTGCTCACACCCGTGATCTCCTTGTTAAGGAACTTGATGGCGTTGTACATGCTTGCTGACAGAGGACGGCACTGAGCCAGGAAGCTACAAAGACAATACCTCGTGTTTGTGCGACTCTACAACTTATGTTCGTGAAACAAGAGGTAAAAGAGCAAGAGAAAGGGTACAAGAAGAGAGTGAGGGGAGGCGGGAGTGGACTCACAGTGGTTGTCCTTACCTGAAGTAGGGCTTTAGTTTATTCACTAGGTCCCTTGAGAGTTCTTCATTGGGAGGTGTTGTGTAATCCTGAATCACCTACAGCATACACATAGTGATCAGCAAAACGCACCCTAATAAAGGTCTCTGAAGGGGTGGGATAGGGTATGTTTCACTGAGCAAAGTGTTCTGAGGTAGAGTCATTTCCTCTGTCCCCCAGAGATTACTTCAGGTGAGAGGAAGCTGGGATAGTGCTGGGGAAGGTGGGGTTGGGTCATAGAGGGAACAGGACGGGGCATACCTGCTGCAAGGCACGAAGCAGGGCAATACACCGGGCATTGGAGCCACTGACCAGGCCCTGGGAGTACTGCAGGCCGAGTCGCACCATGGCTGGGTGGATCACAGAGGATGGGATGCTGATGGGATGGTGGTGTCACACACTTTGCAAGGGAGCTTGAGCACCTACTGCCCAGCTGCTCCTGATGAAAAGGAACTTCCTTCACTAGCACAGACACCCCCATATTCTCTAGAGTTTTGCCTTGTGTGCAGGTTTCTTCCCTCAGACCCCATCTCATATTTCCAGTCACTTTCAATACTGAGTCACCAAAACTCCTAGAACTTCAAAGTTGTGACAGTTTCATGGGATCCTACCTCATATACTGAGTCAGAGAGTTTTGTCTGCTGTACTGGGGTAGATGGGAAAAAAGACTGACTTTGGATCCATAATCGTTTCGTGTAGGAACCTTGACAAAACAGGGGAACAGGAGCAGTGGAAAGCAAGTAAACTGTAAGGCTACTTTGCCCCAAATACCCATTCTTCTCCAGGGTCTCCCTTTGCCTTGATCACCTCCCCCCACATCCCATCTCCCTTAGGCAATTTCTGGCACACACCAAAACCACTTCCTACCTGTTGTTGCTCTGGTTTTTTAGCAAGCCTTCTCAGAAGTGTGAGGTCATCGACCTGAGTGTGTTCAGGCAGACGCTTCACTCCTAAAAGATAATGACCATGTTTTCAAGACACTATAGATAATAGTAAGAAATCTGCTTTCAAGGGAAAAGCAACATCAAGAAAAATTGAATAGGGAGAGAGGAAAGCAGGGGAGAAAAAAGGAGAAGAAACAAAGACAGGATGAAGTTGGGAGAATTTTGAGCTCTTGGTCCCAAGGCAAAGAATGAGAGAGAGAGCTGTTTTACCATAGGGAAGCCCGAGGTAACACAAGAATTAAAATCAAAACAGAGCTCTCGAGATAAAGGGAAGGTACCTGAGGGGGTTTCTCCAGCTGTGCTGGGGCAGGCCCGAGGAGGTGGCCCTCCTTGCTCCCCTTTCCTTGCCTGTTTCAGAGCCCGCTCAGCCTCCTGCTTAGCTCGCCGTTCAGCACGAAGTTCAGCTTTACTTCGACCAGTTGGAACTTTCTCCCCAGCAGTGGCCAGCTGACTGCCTGGTCCTGGCAGTTCTTTGGTTGAGCCTACTAAAGACAGAAGAAAGAGGTGCCCAAGCCCCAGGCAGGTAATATCTACCTGTGCCCCAGCCAAAGCTTCTATGCTTATCTAAACTTCACCGCAGGATGCCTGGGTGGCTCAGTCCCTTAGGCCCCTGCCTTCAGGTCAGGTCATGATTCCAGGGTCCTGGGATGGAGTCCTGCATTGCCTCCTTGGTCGGCAGGGAGCCTGCTTCTCCCTCTGACTGCAGCTCTCCCTGTTTGTGCACACCCTCTCTCTGACAAAGAAATAAAATCTTAAGTCGACTTCTTTGCTTTTCACTTGCTCAAACCAACTTTGTTTGTCCTGTTTCCCCCTCTTCTCCCGCACACATCTACCAGTTCCACACCCCACCCCTTTAAAAAAGCCCCCACACCTTGACACTGGGCTGCAGGTACAACAGAGCCAGTTTCTGGTTCCGCTCCCTTTTCCTCCTTCCGTTTCTTCTTCTGCTGTTTCTTTTCCTTCCGAAGCTGCAGCTTCTCTTCTTGGGTCATCTCCCTCCCCGCTGCCTGAGACACAGACATAGAATACTGCTCTTCCCCAACAATGCCAAAGGCGAAAAAACACTACTGGTACCTTCCAAGATTCCTACAGTGTAAAGCCCCTAATCCTCCCTAACTCTAACCAGCTAGCTGTTACAAGCTTACATCCCATACAGATCAAAGGTTCTTCTCCAGGATCAGAGTCCTATACTGTTAGGGCTGAAAGAATTCTGTAAAATCTGGCTTTCCTGAGAAATAAAGTGAAACGGGGATGGAGGCTGGGGCGGGACGAAGCTGACACAACCTCCTGCGTAGAGCCTGATAGGCGTCCTGGGAGGGCACCCTCACTTACCCCAGGCCGAGTAGAAAGCTCCGCCTTCATCCCAGACCCCGAGTCTGCATCAGAAAACAGGTCACAAAGTGAGCCAGAGAGGCTCCGGGAGGGTTTGGAGGGGTTCGTACCCGGCGCGGCTGGCTGCTGGGTCGGCATGACCACAGCTCCGCCGCCAGGCGGGAGGCAAGCCAAGGATCCGCGTGGGGACGCAGTGCGCGGCAGGATCAAAAGGAAGGCGGAGGAGGCAGCCGGGAGGGGCCCCCACCCTTCTCGCCGGAGTCAGCCGGTACGCGGCGCGAAGCTGCGCCCCAGGCAGTGCACCCCAGAGTCCGGATAGGCGCCGGAACCGAACGACAGGACCCACAGAGACTCAGGGCTCGGCTGCAGCCTCCTGGCACCCGGCAGCTAGCGTACCTATTAGCGTGCCCCCGCCCTTCACTCACCCTCACGAACAGCCACAGCCACGGCAGCCATCACCCTCGATCCTAGGCTCCGCCTGCCGCAGTCCTTGGGCCTTACAGCGCCACCTGGGAAGACACCCGCGGCGCGCAGCCCTCCGCGGACTACAATCCCCGACGTGCACTGGGGTTCCGCTCCGGGCTACGGAAACCGAGGAGGGCCTTCTTAGCTTTGCGCTCCCGGGCGTGGCAGTGGGCCCTTGCCCTTTAGACTACAGTTCCCAGCATGCCGGGGGAGCTGCGCCCAGAGCGGACGTCCCACCACCCTTCCCATCTCCGATCCCAGGCCCCCGCCCCCCGCAAAATGGCGAGTGAGGCAGCGGGGACGCGCTGAGTGGCGGAGGCGAGCGTGTAAAGCCGCTGCGGCTCTGTCAGTCCGGAGCCCACCTGGGCCCTGCCGCAGGGAACATGCACTTTTCCATTCCTGAAACCGAGTCCCGCAGCGGGGACAGCGGCGGCTCCGCCTACGTGGTGAGGAGCGGCCGGAGCCGGGCCGGGCAGGGGCGGGGATAACGGGCCAGAGCCCTCTCCGAGCGGCCTCCGAGGCCTGGCCGCCACCCTTGTGGCCTGGTCCCAGGCCGCTGACTCCCGACGGCCTCCTTGGGATCTTATATCCCGTCTCAGATTCGTCCAAAGGTCGCCCAAGCTCCTTCAGGTCCTTTGTTCCCCCGCGTCGTCTCCCTCTGGGCCGCGGCCGCCCTGGTGGGCGTCACTGGCCGCTTGGGGAGGGAGACTGCGGCATAAGCTCCCGAGTTGACCCCCGGCTGGTCCTTATGCTCTAGAACCCAACCCTGGGGAAAACAGACTAATAAACCCTCGGATGATCTCGATGCGTTACCTAGACGGAGCTGGTGCCAGACGACTTCTGGCCACGGTTTTCAAGGGGGTCGCCCAGCCCGCGACCCTGTAATGTTTGC
>ML108295.1:53393-72142 GCA_003697995.1 Taxidea taxus jeffersonii | reverse complement strand
GGGGGGTTGGGAGAGGGTGGTGGGGTTACATTTTATGTTTATATAAAAATAAATTTTTTTAAAAAAAATTAAAAATTAAAAAAAAATTACACAAAACCAAAAAAAAGGCATATTGGATTTTGCCTTATCTTCTCTGGGGCTATTGAGAAAATCTTGCCATTTTTACTCTGTTGGTATCCTTCATTATGACAATAATGGACTTTCAGATACTAACCCAAGTTTTCATCTTTGGAATAAATCCCACTTGGTCATGTTGTAGAATTTTCCTATATAATGCTAGATTGGGTTTGTGGTTTCACAAAGTAAATGTGACATGTTCTCTCCTTTATAACTATTTTTGTACATGTCCAATTATTTCTTTTTTTTCTTTTAAGTAGGCTCCATATCTAACAGGGGGTTTGAACTCATGAGGTTTGACCCTAAGATCAAGAGTCCCATGCTCTACCAACTGAGCCAGCCATGTGCACCTGTACTTGTACAATTTTTTTAATTGAAGTATCATTTACATATAATTTCAGGTGTACAACACAGTGATGCAACAATTATATACTTTACAAAATGCTCACCCAGAAAGATTTAGTTACCATGTGTCACCATAACAAGTTATTGACTTAATTTCCTACTGCTATGCTTTTCATCCCACTGAATTACTCCTTCTGCAACTGTAAGTTTGTAGCTCTTAATCCTCTTCATTTAGTTCACCTGTTCCCTCAACCCCCTCCATTCTGGCAACCACTGGTTTATTCTTTATGAGTCTGTTTCCCAACAACAACAACAACAAAATGTTGTCTGTTCATTTTTTTGTCTGTTCACATATAACATTTGTCTGTTCACATACAAGTGAAATCCTATGGGATTTGCTTTTTCTGTCTGACTTATTTCACTTAGGATATTGCGCTCTATGTCCATCCCTGTTGTCATGAATGGCAAGATTTCATTCTTTTATTATGGCTGAGTATTATTTCATCATGTATATATACCACATCTTTATCCATTTACCTATTGAAGGACACAAGCTGTTTCCATATTCTGGCTATTGTATTATTTTTTTAAGATTTTTTATTTATACCTAATAAATAAATAAAAATCTAAAAAAAAGATTTTTTATTTATTCATTTGAGAGAGAGGGAGAACAAGAGCATGATCAGGGGAGAGGGTCAGAGTGAGAGGGAGAAGCAGGCTCCCCACTGAGCAGGAAAGCCCAATACGGGGCTCAATCCTAGGACCTTAAGGTCAGGACCCATGCCAAGGCAGACGCTTAACCAACTGAGCCACCCAGGCACCCCTTCACTTAAATTTTTAAAAGAGTTGTGAAGGATTGGTATTAAATAATCTTTGAATATTTTGGAGAATTCTGCATTGAAGCCATCTGGGCCTAGGCTTAATTTGTGGTGGTTCTTTGTTTACTAATTTAACCCCCTTACTTGTTATAGAGATGTTCAGATTTCCCATTTATTCCTTTTTTTTTTTTTAAGATTTTATTCATTCATTTGAGAGAGAGACAGAGCAAGCACAAGCAGGGGGAGAGACAGAAGGAGAGGGAGAAGCAGACTCCCGGGCAAGCCAGGAGTCCGACATGGGACTCAATCCCAGGACCTGGAGATCATGACCTGAGCAGAAGGCAGATACTCAACCATCTGAGCCACCCAGGCGCCCCTTCCCATTTATTCTTGAGGTAGTTTCAGTAGTTTGTTGTTTTAAGGAATTTATCCATTTCATCTGAGTTACCTAATTTGTTGCTAGACAATTGTTAATTAAATCCTTTCATCATCCTTTTATCTCTGTAATGTCGGTAGCAATGTCCCTCTTCCTGATCGTATGAATTTGAATCTTTTCTCCTTTTATCTATATTGATAAGTGATCAATAAATCAATAAATGTAACTATAAGTGATCTATAAATCAATATGTATAATGTGAAGAAATATATGGGTAAGACAAATTTCTTATCATGAATTGTTTATTATGCTTATCAAGTTCAAAAACTTAGACTGAGATGTAGAAATGCACCTAAAGGCACTCCCAGGATGTCTTCTGGCATTGACATCTAGTCTCCTGATGCTCCTATAGATGACAACATAATTTGTTTCTTGTCTTTTCCGCAGTTATGTAAAAAGAAGCAATTTAAAGTACGTATTTTTCTTCTCTTTGATTTGCAAAGGTAATACCGTTTACATTTTGAAATAAGCTTTGCTCTCCTGTTAAGAATATATCTTGCGGGGATGCCTGGGTGGCTCAGTGGGTTAAGCCGCTGCCTTCGGCTCGGGTCATGATCCCAGGGTCCTGGGATCGAGTCCCACATCGGGCTCTCTGCTCGGCAGGGAGCCTGCTTCTCCCCTCCCCTCTCTGCCTGCCTCTCTGCCTACTTGTGTGATCTCTGTCTGTCAAATAAATAAATAAAATCTTTAAAAAAAAAAAGAATATATCTTGCACCTGTTGTGATATCCATGGTAGCATATCGCCAGCACATGTGATGGAGAACATGGGAGAGCTGATGCTCTGTCCTTAACTAGGCCATCCCTGATCAAAGACAGGACCCAGTGGCAGCAGGATTAATCATACTCCAGAAAATCATGTTGGAGGAGGTCCTCACCAACAGTCTACTTTATCTCCACATTTTCACAGACCTTTAGGATTGCCAATGATCTAGCTGCCTGGGAGAACTCCTTATCCAAGGTCACCCCTTTGGGATAAAGCACTCTAGGATAATCATGCCTCATAGTGACTTGAATATAAAAGAGGATCCCATATGTCTTGGCACATAATAATAAAAATCAAACTGGACAGACTCATTTCAATCCCAGGCTAATACATCACTTCAATTTTTGGAAACATATATGGACACCTCAGTTCCACTCTGGAGCAGAGAAAACCAATGAAGGCAAAGGGAGGTGGGCTTTACAGAATCAAATTGGTGAGGTTCTCCTATATGCCATGGGGATATGTGAATGGCTTATTTGAAAAATTCTGTGGACAGACATGGTAATGATATCCATTATAGCTGATACTAGTCTATAAAAGTATACGCCATACGGGATATTTGGATACGCCATATTGGATGATTTAAACTATACAACACTATAATACAGTACACGAATACTTCCTTTTACTGTACATGAAAAAAGCCACAATAAAATACTAATCAGCTGATCCCAGCAATATATAAAATGACCTAAACATCATGACTACTTGGGATTCAAACCATGGAAGCAATGTTGCTTTTACATCTGAAAAGGAATCAATGTAATGAACCGTTCATAGAATAAATGTCAAGAACTAGAGAATCATCTCAATAAACACAAACAAACATTTGACAAAGTTCAACATACCCTCACAAGGAAAACACTCAATTAACTGTGATAAACTACCTCAAAAAGCATGAAATCGGTAATCAAGGAAAAACCCAGAGCTAACAAATACTTGATGGTGAAAAAATAAAAGCTTTCTAATATCAGAAAAAAAAAAAGACAAAAAAAGTTTGCTCTCACCAGTTCATTTTGATGTGGCAATGGGGGTTTTACAAGGGCAATTAGGTAAGAATAAAAAATGAAAGCGTTCCAGGTTCCAGAGAACAGACATGCGTACCTTCCCAGGCTGACATATGGAATTGCAGACGGTCATGACACGTATGTGGGGACACACACAAATACCCAAATTCACAAACCCCGGAGATAATGGCCCAGAAATGGCCAGCCCAGGCCCTCTGGATTCCCCTTAAGTTTTCTCTCCCTCCTTAGGACTAAGCACCACCTAAGATACATTAGTTATCTTACTTGTAGTTCTTGTTTCTGGTCTCCTAGAATGTCAACCTCAAGGGGACAAGGATATTTGCTCCCTGTCACTCACTGCAGCACCCACTAGAGTGCCTGTTACCCTGGAGATTGACCCTTGTTGACTAACTGGCCTCACACTCACACACCCCAACCTCATCACAGGAACCATGTCTGCTTGGCTTGATCAGAGCTGAGTGAATTGTTCTCATCTCCTTCCCATGTGACAGAGGGGTGTCGTCTGGCCCCCAAACAAACCAACTCCCAAAGGAGGATCCATGTGCCCTTCCTGATGGCCCAGTGACTTCACACTTCCTCAGCAGAAACCATACAAAGTCATGTCTTAAAGAACGCAACTCAGGAGCCTCGAGAGGTGAGTTGGGGCCCAGGACAGCTGGAGCTACTGTGGGCCAGCCCCCCACGCTGCTGTAACTGCATCTAGAAACACACCCCTCATGACATGACATGTCCTCATTTTGCTGTTCTTTTTAAGATTTACTTGTTTATTTGAGGGTGGGAGGGGCAGAGGGAGAGAGAGAGAATCTCAAGCAGATTATCTGCTGAGCACAGAGTCCCATGCCAGGCACGATCCTATGACCCTGAGAGCATGACCTGAAACCAAGCAGAAACCAAGAGCCAAACACTTAACCAACTAAGCCACCCAGGTGCCCCATGTTTTGCTTCTCTGTGGAGGATTCACTGAGGGGGACACAGATTGGTGTCTCCTCCCTCGGCTGCCATGTCCTCTGTTCTTCTCAGTATGGTATCCATGTCCGCCTGAGGTCTCACCTGTGTGCAGACCTCACTCTGGTCAGTCATGTTGGCCTGTCCTCACCGAGGACTTGATGGCTGTCCATCCTAGTTAATGTCTGCTGGTGGGGAGCATGGCAGCCTCAGAACCTTAGACTCCAGGTCTCACAGCCACAGAGAGATCACTTTGTGGACTCAGGAAAGCCCTGGATGCTGTTGCAAGTCCACGTTAAGACATTCCAGAACCCATTTCTGCCTCTTCAAGATGAGGTGGTGTGGCCCTTTGACAAAGGAGGGCACCACCTCCTGCCCCTGGGTGCTTTCAGGAAGGAGGGAATCTACCGAGTTTCTGCCACTTTTTAAATGTTGGACCCTATTGCATTCTGGGGGCCATGTTTAAAAGGGGAAACTCGGGGCTGTGGAGGGCCCATCAGAGATCTCCATTTCCCACAGACCACCGGCCGGTACTCTGTAGGGTGAGTCCTAATCCAGAAAAGAGTAGGTCTGGGCCTTGGGGGGTTGCCTCCAAACTCACCCTGCAGGGAGGCTCTGAAGGAAGGGAACCTGGGCTTAGTTAGCACATGGGCAGCTGAAACCTCAAGGTGGCCTGTGCCACAAACTCAGGGAGGGAGATTTAGGGACAGCAGGGCCCCTGAAGTCCTCCTGGGGCTAGAACAAAGCAGGGTTCTCTTTTTTGACATCACGGGAGGTTTTGAGACTATTGTGAAGCTGTGCTGGTTGGTGCCTAGCTGATGCTCATGGGGCAGCAGGGGTGACTATGCTTGAGGGGCCTGTGTCTCCTGACCGTTCCGGGTTCTTCCATAGCTTCACTTCACAGTAACCTGCGGTTGCAACCAAGAACAATTCTAGAGTAGTACAGGTGTTGCATTAACTGTAAACTTGGGGGGCACCTGAGTGGCTCAGTCGGTTAAGCGTCTGACTCTTGCGCTGAGGTCATAATCTCAGGGTTGTGAGATCGAGCCCTAGGTGGTGCTCAGCCCTGGGCAAGGAGCCTGCTTAAGAGTCTCTCTCTATCCCTGCCCCTTCTGCCCGCCCTTTAAAAAAAAAAAAAAAAGATACACACACACACACATATATACATATAACTAAATAGATATATATGACTTAGTTTCTCAGCAAGCTGGCACAGAGAAGGAAAGAAGGTAAGAGATGAGAAACATAACACCTGGAAATGGCCTCAAGACCAGCTCTCAGAGGACATGATGCTGATAACCAAAAATTAGATTAGGATAAACCCAGGCAGTTCCCACCAGCATTCATTAGATGCACACTTGTTTCAGACAATAGCATTTTTAAGTTATGATCTTAGAATCCTGCTGTTAAAGGTGGCACCAGGAGTCTTATGGCTTTCTCACCAGTTGTCTATGACATGAGGGTAGGTGTGCCCCTGGAGGGTGTTTTCTATGTCAGGCTGGGTTCCAAGATAGGTCTCTGGTGGCCTTCTTCCTCACTTCTTAGACTACTTCCTAGGAAGGACCCCACGTTGGAGGACATATGGCACACACAGAAATCAAAGTTAGGGTTTTAACATTCTCCTAGCATGTGATATTTTTACTATTTTCTATTAATTGCTTTTAGTAAATATACACATGTAATTTAAGAGTAGTTATGTATTTTCACAAATGTATAACTGTAACACTCTCAAGACAAGAGAACACTCCATCATCCCAAAAGAACACAGTCAGTAGTGGTATTAACAGAAAAATGTTTACTACACAAATTAGACCTTGTACAAATAAAATCTAGAAAAGAGGGGAGTAGCACTTCAGAGAACATTCTCAACCATAACAATCTAAATTTGTGGACACCTGAGGACTTGCAGGAAAATTTAAACCCAGGCTGAATCTTTGATGTAGAACTCTGGAGCCAAGTGGAGAAGCCTACTGCTCAGATCCAATGGAAGTCAAGCAGTTGGCGTTGGTTTTGAGATTATCCTTGGTTGCCAGGGGAAAAAGAGGAATAAGGAAAACAGGCAGGAAGCATGTGTCTGTGAAGGTATATGCTTCTACCCACCTCTATACAGGTGGCTGAAAAATGTGCCTAGTCCTATTTCACTTCTGAATTCCAAGTTTTATGTAAATTAGGCTTTTGTAAATTTAACATGAAACCATAAATGCAACAGATTCTAGGAACACTAGTTCACATTACTGACTTTGACATTAACAGCATCAAGGAGGGTCATCTCCAACTCTAGATTTATTGTTCTATCTCACACAGGCCTCATTCTTTTTTATTTTTTTAAAGATTTATTTATTTACTTATTTGACAGAGAGAGATCACAAGTGGGCAGAGAAGCAGGTGGGGGGAGGGTAGCAGGCTCCCCACTGAGCAGAGAACCCGATGTGGGGCTCAATCCCAGGACCCTGGGATCATGACCTGAGCTGAAGGCAGAGGCTTAACCACTGAGCCACCCTGGCACCCCAATTCTTAATGTAACTCTATACTCCAAGTCTCAGCCATAACCAATGACAAAGAGCAAAGGACAAAAGAAGAAAATAATAATTCACATGAGACTATAATGATGAACTTTACATATTCACAACTATATGGCAACTATTTAGGAAAACAGAATAAGGCTCTTCAGGCCAATGAAAAGGGAACTTTCTGTTAATAAAGAAATGCAGAATATAGAAATAATGACTAAAGCATACTGAGTACTTGCCCCACAGGAGGACACTAGGGAAAGGAAAATATGAAAGTGTTATTTTTCAACGTTCCTTTCCTTACATAGTTTTATTTTATTTTTTTTAAAGATTTTATTTATTTATTTGACAGAGATCACAAGTAGGCAGAGAGGCACGCAGAGAGAGGAGGGGAAGCAGGCTCCCCACCGAGCAGAGAGCCCGATGCGGGGCTCGATCCCAGGAACCTGGGATCATGACCTGAGCTGAAGGCAGAGGCTTTAACCCACTGAGCCACCCAGGCGCCCCTCCTTACATAGGTTTAAATATAAAAATTAAACCTACTTGTATATTAGAAATACACTTCAATCACCCATGGACCCAACAGACTTCAAAATAAGAATATAAAAATATTACTAAGGAAAGATTTACTTAACAAACCTGGGAACTTTGCTTAAAAAGTACCTACATAATTATCTCACTTCAGTATCTGCTTGTAAAAGTAGGGACCCCTGGGTGGCTCAGTTGGTTAAGCAGCTGCCTTCAGCTCAGGTCATGATTCCAGCGTCCTGGGCTCGAGTCCTACATCGGGCTCCTTGCTTGGCAGGGAGCCTGCTTCTCCCTCTGCCTCTGCCTGCCACTCTGTCTGCCTGTGCTCGTTCGCTCTCCCTCTCTCTCACAAATAAATAAATAAATAAAATATTTTTTAAAAAAGTAAGTGGAAGTCCACCGTACAGAGAATTACTTTAAGAATTCTCCTAAATTCTGCCTGGGTGGCTCAGTTGGTTAAGCCACTGCCTTCGGCTCAGGGTCCTGGGATCAAGTCCCGCATTGGACTCCTTGCTCAGCAGGGAGCCTGCTTCTCTGCCTCTGCCTCTGCCTGCCACTCCGCCTGCTTGAGCTCTCTCGCTCTCTCTGACAAATAAATAAATAAAATCATTTTTAAAAAAAGAATGAAAACCAGATAAAGACCATATATGTATAACATTTATAATATTTCTTTAATGTTGTGTATTTCCATAAGTATTCTCCATGAATTCATGTTCACAAAGCTTACCCATATTACTTACCCATATTTTCTTTCCCATATAATTTTCACACTACCTTTAAAATACCTGTAAAAAGTTTTTATTTTTTAGTCTATAGTATGAATCCAGTGAATGATCTAACATGATTTTCAGTGTTATGGGACAAGTGAAGATTTCCTACATTGTTTACCATCAATGGAATTCTATTGACTTTTCTGGTAAGTTCTGAAGGAAACAGGACAACTGAAGGCTTTCCTACATTCCATACGTTTCTATAATTTCTCTCCAGAGTGCATGAAAGACTAAGCAACAAATGACAGCTTTCTTACATTCCTTATTTTCATAGACTTTCTCTCACATATGAGTTCTTTCATGATTTTGTAAAGAATGAGTAAGACTGAAGGCTTTACAACAAATTTTACATCGATAAGGTTTCTCTCCAGTGTGAGTTCTTTCATGTGTTTGTAATGAACTGGGAGAAATAAATGCTTTCTTACATTTCTTACATTTATAAGGTCCATCTCCAGTGTGGATCACCATGTGTGATCGAACACCTGACCGAAAAATGAAGCCTTTCCCACATTCCTTACATTCATAAGGCTTTTCTCCAGTGTGAGTTCT
This sequence comes from Taxidea taxus jeffersonii, assembly GCA_003697995.1. Classification (NCBI taxonomy): domain Eukaryota; kingdom Metazoa; phylum Chordata; class Mammalia; order Carnivora; family Mustelidae; genus Taxidea; species Taxidea taxus. Next base: position 63,333 of record ML108295.1, on the reverse strand, counting down.
TTCATGTTTTTGAACATAATAGTGACTGCTGAAGGCCTTACCACATAATTTACATTCATAGCGTTTATCATCAGTATGAGATCTCTCATGTTTGCGTAAGTTACTTGAATATCTGAAGATTTTACCGCATTTTGTACATTCATAGGGTTTTTCTGCACTATGTGTCTTTTCATGTATTTGAATGGACTGGGGACAACTGAAAGCTTTTCCACATTGCTTACATTCATATGGTTTGACTCCAGTGTGAGTTCTTCCATGAATTCGAAAGTAACTGGGACAACTGAAAGCTTTCCCACATTCCTTACACTTATAAGGTTTCTCCCCAGTATGAGTTCTTTCATGATTTCGAAGGGAACTGGGATAACGGAAAGCTTTACCACATTCCTTACATTCATGAGGCTTCCTTGAAGTATGAATTCTTCTATGTTTTCCAAGAGACCTGGGAGAACTGAAAGCTTTACCACATTCCATACATTCATAGGGCTTTACTCCACTGTGTGTCATTTCGTGACTACGACAGTTTTTGGGACACTTGAAGGCTTTCCCACACTCCTTACATTTATAAAGTCCATCTCCACTTTGCTTGATCATGTATCTTCGAAATTTGGTAAAAGAATGCAAGGCTTTCCCACTTTCCTTACATTCATAGTGTTTCTCCCCATTATGACTTCTCTCATGTTTATGTAAATTACTTGAATAACTGAAGGTTTTACCACATTTTGTACATTCCTTGGGCTTTTTTGCACTGTGTATCCTTTCATATATTCGAAAGGACCTGAGACAACGGAAAACTTTACCACATTGCTTACATTCGCTAGGTTTCTCTCCAATGTGAGTCCTTTCATGTTTACGTAAATTACTTGAATAACTGAAGGTTTTGCCACATTTTGTACACTTGTAGGGCTTTTCCCCACTGTGCGACCTTTCATGAATTTGAAAGTAATTACGACAAATGAAAGCTTTCCCGCAGTGTTTACATTCATAGGGCCTCTGTCCAGTGTGTGTCCTTTCATGCATTCGGATGGACTGCCGATGCTTGAAGGATTTCCCACATTCCTTACATTTATAAGGCTTCTCTTCACATTCCTGATACTCATATGGTTTGTGTCCAGCGTGAGATCTCATGTGCTTATTAAAGGATGAATGACACATGCACACTTGTCCACACAAAGTACATTTATGTAGTTTTATTCTGGTAGGACTTTTCTTCTGATTATGATATGGAATCTGGCTGAAGATTTCTTCATACTGACTACATTCTTTGCTTTTACAGAGTCTTTCTACCATTTGACTGCTGTAAAATATGAGAAGCATATTGTTAATAGGTTATTAATGATATTATATTTATTAATTATGACAGTGACTTTTGTACCATCTTCAAGGGAAATGTTGGCTTTCTGCATATTTTGATTGTTTGAAAATGAACATACTGAGAGCTTTGCAACAGGCCTCCATCTTAAGTATTATCAAAACAGTAATATTAATAAATGGTATTTCTACATGCAGTTTTCAGATACACCGTTTTTCAGAAACTATACATCTCAGTTACATGTGAGAAAAAAAAAACTTTTGGTGAAAATATCTTAAGGATCAATGAATTTAAAGCTGGGGTGATTTATTTGCTAACAAAATTTCATGACATCTCTAGATTCTCTAATGAAACCCTGTTTTCTCGTGTGAATGATACTCACCTTAGATCTGTCCCATGATTTTCATTCTGATCTTCACTGTCATGGATATCCCACTTTTCTTCTGAACTACACACTAGGAAAAAGCAGTATAAATTATAAAAATTTATAGAAAAACTGTTAAGATTCTAGGTCCATGATGAGTTGTGACCACAGCAGGTTTATTAATTAAAATATTCCCATCCCATTTTTCTCCCCTGAAATAGCACTGATGAGCAAGTTACACTGTCTCTAATTGATTTAGCAAGAAAGAATGTCATCATCCCTACCTACTGAGGCCAGGTTCCTGAAGGTTTCCTGCATCACATCTCTGTAGAGTTTCTTCTGGGAGGGATCCAGGAGAGCCCACTCCTCCATGGTGAACTTCACAGTCACATCCTCAAAGGCCACTGAGTCCTGAATAATCCCATATATGTATATAGGATGGGTGAGATGGACCACTGAAGACCTAACCTCAATTTATAAGCAGTTTACATATGACTTCCAGAGTCTAAGTGACCTGAGGGGCAAAGGTATTTCTTTCCTTCCTGTTCCAAAGGTGGGGCATTATAAGGATGATAGGGTTTTCTCACTCCTGACACCAAATATGTGGTATTTGTTCCACAGCCACTTCTCCAATTCTATGTCACCAAACACGTGTCCAACAATTCAATTCTAATCTAAACTACCCAGAATTTAAGTCAGATTCATAGTTTAAGAAGTCAGTCCCACACACTGCCCCTACTTGTGATACCAGCTACAAATGGGGAGCCAAGTTTACTATTTCAATAGCCAATTACAAATTCACAGATTTCCTCTACACTCTGTCTTGCCTGTTAATTTACTGAAATGATTTTGAGAAACTTAGCAAATGCTTTATTGCAGAGCTCCTCCCTTACCACGGACACACCAATCTCCCAGCACCTGGATGGACTCACCCATGCACAAACTGTCAGAATTCCGTCTTTAAGAATTTTGATGGAGGTTTCATTACACGGACACAATTTATTAAATCACTGGCCACTCAATCTCCACCTCCTGTCCTATACCCAGAAGCTGCGAGCTACAGCTCAACATTCTCAACATTTAATCAAAGCTTGCTATTTTAGGGGGCACCTGGGTGGCTCAGTTGGTTAGGTGTCTGCTTCTGGCTCAGGTCATGATCCCAGGGTCCCAGGATCAAGCCCCACTCGGGCTCCCTGCTCAGCGTGGAGTCTGCTTCTCCCTCTCCATCTGCTCTTTCCCCTGCTCCTTCTCTCTCTCTCTCTCCCTCTCAATAATATTTTTTTTAAAAAGCTTGCTATTTCAGGTATCCAAAACCCCATGATAAAAGCTACTAGTAAGTGACCAAGAGGTGCCTCATTAGACAAAACACACTCTTTCACCATAAACACTCAAGTAATTTCAAGGGATTCAAGAGGATTTTGCTAGGAACTGAGGACACTTACCATACTTCTTTCTCATTATATTATAGTAGGTCAAACCCAGGGACAAGGGCCCACTAAAAAGACTGACAGCAAATCACTGAGGTAAGAGAATACCTCCCCACTGGCCCCATGTACCTCTACATCAACTGGGATCTTATTTAATATAAGTGCATGATTCTGGGGAAAAAAACAAACAAACAAACAAACGACATGCTTTCTGGTAACCTCAGGGTGAAGGCAAGAATGTCCCCTCTCACTACACTTAAACGTGTAGTGACTTACACATGTAGTACACTTAAATGACATTATACTGGAATTCTTAGCTAATACACTCAGACAAGGGCAATAAAAGGTAAATAACAAAAAATAAAAGGTAAACATTTGGGGAAGCAAGAAATAAAACTGTCTTTGTATCATGACAAGATTGTCAATTGAGGGGCGCCTGGGTGGCTCAGTCATTAAGCCTCTGCCTTCGGCTCAGGTCATGATCCCAGGGTCCTGGGATGGAGCCCCACATCGGGCTCCCTGTTCAGCAGGGAGCTTGCTTCTCCCTCTCCCACTCCCCCTGCTTGTGTTCCCTTTCTCGTGCTCTCTCTCTCTGTCAAATAAATAAATAAAATCTTTTTTAAAAAAGATTGTCAATTGAGAAAATGAAAAAAAAAATCCCAAATAACATAGAAAACCCCATGAACCATTACATGAACCAGGAGCAAAAATAAAAGATAAAAAGCTAAGGGAGCCCGGGTGGCTCACTTGACTGAGCATCCATCCAACTTTTGGTTTCTGCTCAGGTCGTGATCCCAGGGTCATAGGATCAGGCCCATGGGGCTCCACTCCCAGCAGGGAGCCTGCTTTTCTTCCTCTGCCCTTCCCCTCCCCCTTGCTTGCACTCTCTCTCTCTCTCTAAAATAAATAAATCGGGGCGCCTGGTGGCTCAGTGGGTTAAGCTTTGGCAGAGGCTCTCTGCTCAGCGGGGAGCCTGCTTCCCTCTCTGTCTCTGCCTGCCTCTCTGCCTGCTTGTGATCTCTCTCTCTGTCAAATGAATAAATAAAATCCTTAAAATAAACAAAGTAAAATAAATAAAAATTTTTAAAGATTTTACTTATTTATTTGACAGACGGAGACCAAAAGTAGGCAGAGAGGCAGGCAGCAAGAGGAAGGGAAGCAGACTCCCTGCCGAGCAGAGAGCCTGATGAGGGGCTCGATCCCAGGACCCTGGGATCATGACCTGAGCCGAAGGCAGAGGCTTTAACCCACTGAGCCACCCAGGTGCCCCAATAAATAACTTTTTTTAAAAAATACATTTAAAAAGTTAAGGGGCACCCCGGTGGCTCCGTTGGTTAGGCGTCTGCCTTCAGCCTGGGTTATGATCCCAGCATCCTGAGATCAAGTTCTGCATCAGGTTGCCTGCTCAGCAGGAGGTCTGCTCCTCCCTTTCCCTCTGCATCTCCCCCAACTCTTGCTCTCTCACATGTGCATTCTCTCTCTCAAATAAATAAATAAAATCTTTTTTAAAGAAGGTGAGTATTTGGGTGCCTGGCTGACTCAGTTAATAGAGTGTACAACACTTAATCTTAGGTCGTGAGTTCAAGCCCCACATTGGGCACGGGGTCTACTTTAAAAAAACAATAAATATGTAAAAAGTTGGGGTGCCTGAGTGATTCAGTTGGTTAAATGTCTGCCTTTGGCTCAGGTCATGATCCCAGGGTCCTGGGATCAAGCCCTGTATCCAACTTCTTGCTCAGTGGGGGCCAGCTTCTCCCTCTCCCTCGGCCTGCCACTCCCCCAGCTTGTGCACGCTCTCTCTCTCTCTCTCAAATGAATGAATGAAATCTTTAGAAAAATTATATGAAGTTAATATAGAAAGAAAATTATATGAAGTTAATATAGAAAGTTAATATAGAAAAATTTTATGAAGTTAATATAGAAAGAAAAAAGAAAGAAAAATTATATGAAGTTAATATAGAAATACAGATCTACACAAATACAGTAAACTCATCTTTGACAAAGAACCAAAGGTAACTCAATGGAAACAGTTTTTCCAAGAAATAATGCCAAAAAAATAGATATCTACATGCAAAAAAATCTTTTTAAATCTACAGACTTTACACCTTTCACAAAAGTTAACTCAAATTTGATCATAGATCATAGTATAAATTGTTAATTTCAACAATCCTAAAAGATAAGACAGTTGAAAATCCTGGTGATGTGGTGTTTGGTGACTAATTTTCTTTAAAAAACAACAACAAAAGTTTTCATTACAGTAAAAAACTACTCAGTGAAACAGAAGTTAACAGAATGAAAATATAAGCCATAGTCTGGCAGAAAATCTTTCAAAATCACTTATCTGATAAAGGACTGGTATTGAACACAAGCAAAATATTCTTAAAATGCAACAAAAGGAAACAATCCAAATGAAGATGGGAAAATATCTAAACACATCCCTCATCAGTGACATAGAGACAGTAAATAAGCCCATGAAAACAATTTCAAAATCATATCTTATTAGGAAATTGCACATAAAAAGAACAATGAGAGGGGCACCTGCGAGGCTCAGTGGGTTAAAGCCTCTGCCTTCGGCTCGGGTCATGATCCCAGGGTCCTGGGATCCAGCCCCATATCGGGCTCTCTGCTCAGCAGGAAGCCTGCTTCCTCCTCTCTCTCTGCCTGCTCCTCTGCCTACTTGTGATCTCTGTCTGTCAAATAAATAAATAAAAATCTTTTAAAAATTTTAAAAAAGAACAATGAGGTATCACCAGTTGCTTATTACAATGGCTAAATATCATGAGAACATCAAACCAACTTCATTGCTGGTGGAAACAGAAAATGGTAAACCTACTTTGGAAGAAAGGCAGTTTCTTAACACTAAGCCTACATTTACCATACTATGCAGCAATTATGTGTTTCAAATGTACACAAATGAATTTAAAACTTATGTTCATTAAAAATCCTACATGTGAATGTTTACAGGAGCTTTATGCACACTTGTCATGACTTACATGGAACCAAGATAATTTCAATAGGTGAGCTGATAAAAAAAAATATCACTGGTATATCTACTGGATGAAATATTTTACAGCGATGAGAGAAATCAGGTTATCAAATGAAAAGAAATGAGGATAGTTGAAAATCATATTCTAAGTGAAAGAAAACAATATAACAAGGCCACACACTGTGATTCCAATTATAGGGCATTTCCCAGAAAAGAGAAAATTAAAAGGCATCAAAAGATCTTTGGTTACCTGGGCTTTGGAGTGGGAGGGAGGGGTGAACGACTAGGTAGAGAACAGGAGATTTTCAGGAGAGTGAAAGTATGCTATAGGATACAAAAATGATGGACAGGGGCACCTGGGTGGCTCAGTGGGTTAAGCCTCTGCCTTTGGGCCAGGTCATGATCTCAGGGTCCTGGGATCCAGCCCCATGTCGGGCTCTCTGCTCAGCAGGGAGCCTGCTTCCCCCCACACCTGCCTGCTGCTGCTCTGCCTGCTTGTGATCTCTCTGTGTCAAATAAATAAATAAAATCTTGAAAAAAAATGACAGAGACATGTCATTTCACATTAGCTGAGGTCCTGAGATTATACAACACAGAGTCAACCTTAATGCATGGACTTTCAGGCACTAAAGTTGGTTCAATAAATGTAACAAATGTATTACAACAATACAAGATATAAAATACAGGACAAACTATGTCCAGGCAGAGGGGTTGTGTGGTAAGTCTCTGTACTTTCTGATTAAATTTTCTGTAAACCTAACTTCTCTTTTAAAAAAAAAAAGTCTACTAGAGGGGCACCTGGGTGGCTCGGTGGTTTAAAGCCTCTGCCCTCGGCTCAGGTCATGATCCCAGGGTCCTAGGATGGAGCCCCACATCAGGCTCTCTGCTCAGCGGGGAGCCTGCTTCCTCATCTCTCTCTGCCTGCCTCTCTGCCTGCTTGTGATCTCTGCCTGTCTGTCAAATAAAAAAAAAAAAAAAGTCTACTAGGAAAAGAAAAAGACACATTAATATTCACACCTGATAACTGACCCATGTGAGGCATAGACCATCTTTCATTCAATGTATTTCAACTTATTTTAGTAAGCCATTATGAAGTCTGCACCCTGAGACTTGGAAGAGAGGAGAAACTTCCAGTGAATGCCTGTAAGAGTGCCCAGCACAGTGTAGTTTGAGAAGTGAAACGAGTGCCTTTGTTACTATTGATAACATCTGGACTTAGATATCGATTACATGTCTCCTGGCAAGGCCTTGTGTTCTGGCCATAATATACATACAGACAAGTGTTTCTTTGATTTATATTGGGGGTAGTGGAGACATAGGATTCCTAGAGTTCTTTCACCCCATCAGGGCAACTCAGAGACTCACTCAAGACTAGTGAACAGGTGAACATGGTGTCAACCGTCACCCTGTGCTAAGTTGTGATGACCCTCTGGTCTGATCCAATTCAGACATAAGAGGCAGCAGTCCTGCCTAAACCCCATTATGTACAAATGTGCTGATGTCATACCTAAAGTCTATGAACTCCCATTGCTTTGCACTTAGGTACTCCTATGGAGCTCCCCAGAGAGCCCAGGGGTCTGGGAAAGGGAGGGACTTCCTCCAACACCAAGGCATCTTGCAAAAGACTGAGGAGAGGGTGGGCCATGCCTTCCTGTACCTGGCTATCCCAAAGGTCCACGGTTTGCCCCATGTCTCAAGCTGGTCAAAGAGCAGCTTTTTTCAAGGCCATCATGGGTAACTCCAGGAGGCATGAAAGGAGGTTAAGGAAGCACCCAAGTGAAGAAGTCTGTGGGCACTACCAGTGCCAGTTCAGTGGCAGTTTCAAGAATCTCCAGCCTTTTGAGGTATGGGTACCCACTGTAATAGCATAAATAGGATCAAGTAAAATTTATAAACAAGAAATATGTTTCCTCTGGGACACAGTAGATGTGAGTGCTGCTGGGAGAACAGCTATTTCCTCCTGATGTTAGAGAGGGGAGGTGTCACATTATCAAACAATTTCCAGTAAGATAACAAGGTTGACCAGGCCTCACATTTTATGCATGGCAATGCCCCATCCACATTTTGCTAGCTCCTTTTCTCAATGTTTGCCTCCCTAGTACGTCCTCAGAGGAGGAGATCATTAATGGGGCACCTGTGTTCTTGGAGAAACCCGGATGCAGTTCAGATGACTGTTTGGGAGGGCAAAACTGCTGAAGATCCATGAGGATAACCCAGGAAAGGTATACTGTGTCCCTTCAAGATGAAGGCCACTGCCGCTGCGAGGCTGTTGAGATAAGCACCCACCAGAACAGACCCCACCCAATCTGTGACAGCAGGGTATATACCCTGTTGTTGATTGGTTGAATCAATAATTTCCCTAAAGTTGGGGACTGGGTATGGAGGTCCATTGGGCGTGACCACAGTTATAGTTACACAATTGCGGCAATCCACTGTGAGGTGTCATTTAGTTGTTCCAGGTAAGTCAAATTAGGCTTTTCAAAGGAGAAGCACTGGGAATAATCAACCCTTCCCTGAACAGGTTTTGTATATGGTTTCAATCCTTCAAGGGCCACATGAACTATTCTGTTAGAGGATACAGTGCAAGAGGTCTCATTTAAAAAAAAAAATATTTTATTTATTCTACAGAGATCACAAGTAGGCACAGAGGCAGGCAGAGAGGGAGAGAGGAGGAAGCAGGCTCCCCGCTGAGCAGAGAGCCCGATGTGGGGCTCGATCCCAGGACCCTGAGACCATGACCTGAGTTGAAGGCTGCGGCTTCAACTCACTGAGCCACCCAGGCACCCCAAGAGGTCTCATTTTTGTGAAGACAACTTGTAAGTGACAAGGACAAACATCAATAAAAATAATATACACTTGCAACTGCTTCTTGGATATAGGAGACTCAAGAAATGATCAAAACTGTGTATTTGGGGGTGGCTGGGCTTTAACAGTGCCGGAAGGAACTCAGATCCATTCACAGTGATTTTCTTAAGTTACAATCCCTATCTTACAAATTTATTTTAAAGATATATATAAACTTGGGGCACATGGGTGGCTCAGTCACTTGAGCATCTGACTCTTGGTTTTGGCTCAGATCATAATCTCATGGTCCTTAGCTCTAGCTCCACATCAGGTTCTGTGCTCAGCGTGAAGCTGGCTTGTCCCTCTCCCTCCACTCCTTCTCTCTCCCCAAAATAAATAAAATCTTCATATATATATGTATATACATATATATGAATTTATGTATAATAATTTATGTGTATTATAGTATTTAACAGTCTTGGTTTCCTTTTAACTCTGTACACAGGAAATCATTTTAAGATATTTCCTTTAAACACTAAATGTTTCAAAGAAAAACACTAAAGGTTACAAAAATGTAAACCATTTGTATGGTTTATGTGAAAATTTTCAAATGTCTAACTAGCAGGACATGGGGCACCCCAGTTTGTCCATCCCCTATATCACATGCAGGGTATTTTCCAGGAATAAGTAGCGTATTACTTACATTAGGGGTTTGAGTTAAGTACCTTACATGCACTGGGTTTTCAAATATTTACCTAAGCTTTGGGCAATTTTTCTTACATCAATTAAAATAGGAATTCAGGGCGCCTGGGTGGCTCAAGGGGTTAAAGCCTCTGCCTTCAGCTCAGGTCATGATCCCAGGGTACTGGAATCGAGCCCCGCATTGGGATCTCTGCTCAGCAGGGAGCCTGCTTCCCTCTCTCTGTCTCTGCCTGCCTCTCTGCCCACTTGTGATCTCTGTCTATCAAACAAATAAATAAATAAAATCAAACAAATAAACAAATAAATCAAACAAATAAACAATATAACAAATATCAAACAAATAAATAAAATCTTAAAAAAAAAAAAAA
>ML108295.1:0-53293 GCA_003697995.1 Taxidea taxus jeffersonii | reverse complement strand
CTGCCTTCGGCTCAGGTCATGATCTCAGGGTCCTGGGATCGAGTCCCACATCCGGCTCTCTGCTTAGCAGGGAGCCTGCTTCCCCCTCTCTCTCTGCCTGCCTCTCTGCCTACTTGTGATCTCTCTCTCTGTCAAATAAGTAAATAAAATCTTTATTTTATTAAATGGGAATTCAATTACTTTAGCCTAGTCAGTACTCTCTAGGGGCATGGACATGCTTCAACTGATCCAAAAATGAAAAATAACCTTAAGAAAACTTAACTGAGTGCCTCTCAAGTCTTGAAGTTCTCCTGCCTAAAGAGAACACAAATTCTACCTAGTTCCACAATTTTCTTGCTTTCCTCCCACTGTATCTCTCAATCAACTCACAATTCCAGAGGCCAAGTGCTTAAAGAAACTAGAGCCAAAGGGCTGTACTATTTAATCACTAAAGGAACCCAAAGTAAAGAAATATTAGTATCAGCACATATGAGCAGCCTGCTTCCCACAGGACAGAAGGAAAGCCACAGTCAGAAAGTTCCACATTCTAGGGGTACTTGGCTGTCTCAGTGGGTAGAGTATGTAACTCTTGATCTTGGGATGGTGAGCTCAAGCCCCATCTTGGGCGTAGAGCTTACTTAAAAAGAAAAAAAAATCCAAATTCTAGACTCTCCTGGTGGAGACGGAAGCCCTGGAATGGGTCAGTAAGTATATGGAGGGAATGATAACAGACACGTGAGCAGCCACAGGAATGAACTCTGGGAGCTCCACACACATGCAGGGAAGGCTATCTGGGAAGAAAAACTGGGCATAATGTACTTCCCCTTGAAGGCTCAAGGGGGCCAGAGCTTAGAGACACGGTCCTGAGGCCTTTGCATCACTGGCGATATCTTAAATGACATAAACTCAGTGTCTGAACAATCCAGCAAATCACTCAAACCCCGTGTTTATGTGGAAAGGAAGAGAAAAAAAGTGTAGGGCACTTTACTGGCTCAATAAGAAACCTCACAAGTATGGACTACATTCACAAAAATAAATAAATAATAAGATGTTAATTATTAATAGAACAACTTGTTTTATAAGCTACTAATCATAGTTGAACACTATAGGTCCGCAAGTCTAAGCCTTGGAAATCCATTTGAACTTGTTCCAAATGAAAGAACAGACCTCAGAATATCAGTAACACACTCAAGGGAGGAAAAAAGTAAATAATAATAATACCTGCAGGGTAACACTAGAATTTTTTTTTTCCTGAACTCACCCCTTTCTTGACTCTTTGGAAATATTTTACAGTTTTTCACGATGTATGGATTAAATAAATTTTTACTCATTGAAAAATCTGAGACTAAAGTTAATTGAATAAATCATTTAAAGGTGACAAACAGGGGCGCCTGGGTGACTCAGACAGTTAAACATCTGCTTTTGGCTCAGGATGCTCGGCATCCCGGCTCGTTTCAGCCGGGAGCTTGCTTCTCTCTCTGCCTACTGCTCCGCCTGCTTGTGCGCGCGCTCCTCTCTCTCTCTGTCAAATAAATAAATAAAATCTTAAAAAAAAAAAAAAGGGTGGCAAACTGAGGGAAGGACCGTGCTGACAGGACAGGTCACCCAGGAAAGTTTCAAAGAGGAACCTCCAGCCGAAGGACTTCCCATAGTTTGACTGTGCCCAGGAACGACTCTGGAAGGAGGGGCACAAGGATTTCATACAACGTTGTTCCAGGTCATTTTTCGCTATTTTTCTCTTCCGTAAAATATCCAGGAGCAAAAACTAAACCCGTTTAAAAACGCCATCCCCGTTTAAAAGCGCCATCCACTGAGAGCAGGAAAAAATGATAAATAATTGAAATACTGGTTCTTTTTGAAATGCACCACGAAGGACAAATAGCTAGTTCCTAGTGACGCTGTGAATTGGAGATGGTAAGTGGGCCAGGAGGGATCTGGGAATTTACCCAACGACTGCCAGTCCTAGGGAGAGCTGGGCGCGGGGTGGAGGGGGGCGCGGGTGCCGCGACAGGAGTGTGGATTTCACTGCTGGGAAACTCAGCAGAAACGAGGTCCCCTCTGAAGACCCCACAGACCATGGCACATCCTGAGCACGAACTCCAGGTTAGCCAGTCACGATCGTCCCCGGTCACCGGGGGTCACCGCACAATGTGGGGAGACGCGGAGCTGCGGGCGCAGAGCCGTCCACAGGGCCGAAGTTGCGGGGTGCAGGGACGGGACAGGACGCCGGGGTCCCGGCTGCGGGCCCAGCCCCCAGGCCGCGCGCGGGAGGGGACGCAGGTCCGAGCGGCGCCACCGACCGACTCGAGTCACAGACTTCAGAGTTCTCGGAGTCACAGACTTCAGAGTTCTCCGCAGGGAGGCCAGCTCGCGCCCCCCGCCGTCTCCGGGCGGTTCCACCCGGTACTCCGCCCCCCTGTCTGGAAGCCCCGGCCGGCACACTCACCATTTCTAGCTTTCCGGGGTCTCCCGGGCGTTCTGCCTACGATTTCGGGGAAGGTACAGGTCTAAGAAAGACAGAAACCCAGGAAGGGGTACCTAGAAGCTCTAAGGGTAGGGACCCCGCGATCCCAACAATGGCGGGAGCCAGAACCTCCCGCGGAGAGACTGCGGAGCATCGCCCCGCCCACCTGCCCTGACGTCCCCCCTGATTGGACAGGTGGCGAGGCCCACCCCCGCTTCCTCGGGAGTGACAGCTGGCCCGAGGGTAGCTGTCTAGGGAACAGCGGTTGAAACTCGTTCTCTCCAGGGATTTTTACTTTGGAGGGTAATGCGGAGGGTTCACTGGTGGAACTTGATCCTTCCTTACAAATACAGACCCTTAAGAGTCACCTGGCTCCATTTTGACCTTTGATTATTTGAATAATCACCCAACACTTCCCCACCCTTACTTCACAGTTTAAAAATCCTATTGCCTTCCAAGCACCACGCTGTGGTGGGAAGTTGGAACCCCAGTCTCAGGTGGGTGCAGGGACTTTTCTAAAACCAATCACAAGCTGTAAACTGTATTGACTAAATTCTCTGGTATACGTTTTACACTGAAAAGACATTTATTTTAGATCACTGTTTGAATGTATCCTGAGAGAACTGTGCTAGATAAAAGTTATAAAACCTATATGGTAATTTCATTACTGTTTGGACTCATATAACAAGAAACAAGAAAAGGTTACGTACATATGGGATGTTGTTGTAAAGTATTAATATGCTTAATTGGATTGCATTGCAAATTGGAATTATATACATATTATATATATGCATATTTTATATATATATATGCATTGCAGATTGGATTGCAAAACTCTTAATGCATTTTCCACTTATTTGAGCAACTTTGGAGGGAACATTTCTTTTTTTCATCATTTTACTTTTTTTTTTAAAGATTTTATTTATTTATTAGTTAGAGAGAGAGAGTGAGCACAGGCAGACAGAGAGGCAAGCAGAGGCAGAGGGAGGAGCAGGCTCCCTGCTGAGCAAGGAGCCTGATGTGGGACTCCATCCCAGGACGCTGGGATCATGACCTGAGTCGAAGGCAGCCGCTTAACCAACTGAGCCACCCAGGCGTCCCTCATCATTTTACTTTATGTTATATTTCATCATGATAAATGTACTCTTTTATCCCCCTCCTGTTTCCCCTATGCCCCCACCCATCTCCCCTTCTGGTAACCATCTATTTGTTCTTAATACTGAAGAGTGTGTTTCTTGGTTTGCCTTTCTCTCTCTTTTTCCTTTGCTTGTTTGTTTTGTTTCTGAAATTCCACATATAAATGAAATCATATGGGATTTGTCTTTCTCTGACTTATTTCACTTAGCATTATACTCTCTAGTTCCATCTATGTTGTTGTAAATGGCAAGATTTCATTCTTTTTTATAGCTGAGTAATATTCCACGATAGATAGATAGATAGATAGATAGATACCACTCCTTTATCAATTCATTTATTGATGGACACTTGGACTGCTTCCAGAGTTTCACTTTTGTAAATAATGCTGCATAAACATAGAGGTTCATGTACTCCTTTGAATTAGTGTTTTTGTATTTTGGGGTAAATACCCAGTAGTGTGGCTCCTGGATTGTATGGTAGTTCTCTTTCTAATTTTTGAGGAACCTCCATACTGTTTTCCAGAATACATGCAAGTGGGGGAGGGAGGGCAGAAGAAGAGGGAAAGAGGGAATCCCAAGCAGACTCCATGCCAAGTGTGAAGCCTGACATGGGGCTCGATCTCATGACCCTGCGATCATGACTTGAGCTGTAATCAAGAGGCAGATGCTCACCTAATTGAGCCACCAGATGTCCCTCTGTATTTTGATACAAATACTTTTCAGTTATATTATTTGCAAAATTTTCTTTCATTCTATGGGTTGTGTGTTCATTCTCTTAAACTTTTCACTTCTAATGGTGGTAACATTCACATTCTATAAATAATCTTACCCATTTTTAAGTGCAGAGTTCAGTACTGTGAACCACACTGACTGTGAAACCAGTCTCCAGAACTGTTTTCATCTTGCAAAACTGAAACTCTATACATATTAAACAACAAATCCCCAGTGCCCTGGGACCCTAACCCCTGAGAACCACTATTCTCTCTGTCTCTGTGAATTTGATTCTCCAGGCACCTTATATAAGTGGAATCATACAGTTTTTGTCTTTTTTTGACTGGCTTGTTTCACTTATGTTCTCAAGGGTCACCCATGGTATAGCATGTGTCAGAATTCCATTTCTTTTAAAGCTGAATAATATTTTGCTGTATGTGTATACCATATTTTGTTTATCCATTCATCTTTGATGGATACTTGGGTTGCTTCTACCTTATGGCTACTGTAAATAATGCTCTTGTGAACATAGGTGGACAAATATCTGTTTGAGTCCATGTTTTTTAATTCTTTTGGGTATACACTTAGAAGTGGGATTGCTGGATCATATGATAACACTCTGTATATTTTTTTTAAAAACTGCCATACTATTTTCCTATTTTCCACAATGGCAGCATGGGGTTACATTCCTCCCAGAAGTGTATCAGTAGAAACAAATGAGAATGGAGAGAACACCTCACACTCATTTTGTGAACCCACAAACCTGATCCAGCAATACATAATATTCTATACCATGACTAAGTAGGATACAGTCCAGGGGTGAAAGCTTGAGTTAATATCTCAGAATCCATTAAAGTAATAATGAAGGACATCTATACAGTAAATTGCAAGTAAATAGCAAGATCTCAGTCGCCTCAGAGAAAATAAGTGACAAAATTCAGTATGCTTGTATGATTAAACCACTCAGCATATCAGGTGTAAAAGGAAATTAACTAAGCTCATTAAGAGCATCTGTGGAAAACCCAAACTAATATTATTTTTAGTTGTGAAAACTTGGATGCATTCCCCTGAAGTAAAGAACAAAACAAAGATATCTGCTCTTGCCATTTATATTCCGGATATCCAGCTATTTTAGCTAAAGCTATTATGCAGGAAAAGGAAACAAAACGCATTAAGGTTGCTTAGGATGTAAAACTATACCACCTCCCCACTGAGGTATCTTGTTTCTAGAAAATTCTAAAAAATCCACTAAAAAAAAACCTCCTAAACTGATAATTGAGGGGTGCCTAGCTAGTTCAGTTGGTAGAGCATGGGACTCTTGATCTTGGGTTGTAAGTTCAAGCCCCATATTGGATGTAGAGATTACTTAAAAATGAAATCTTTTTAAAAAAAAACTGATAATTGAATTCAGCAAATTGGTTGGATCCAAGATCAATGTTTAAAAATTTTAAAGAAAATTTTTTTGAGAGAGCGAGAGCAGAGGGAAGGAGCAGAAGGAAAGAGAGAGAATCCCACACAGGCTGCATGCCCAGTGCAGAGCCTGACTTGGGGCTTGATCCCATGACCCTGAGACAATGACCTGAGTGGAAATCAAGAGTCAGACACTTAGCTGACTGAGCCACCCAGGAACCCTACTATTGTATTTTTAAAATATTTTATTTATTTATTTGAGAGAGAGAGTATGAGCGAGGAGGTCAGAGAGAGAAGCAGACTCCCTGTGGAGCTGGGAGCCTGATGCAGGACTCGATCCCGGGACTCCAGGATCATGACCTGAGCTGAAGGCAGTCGCTTAACCAACTGAGCCACCCAGGCGCCCCCCTACTATTGTATTTTTATACAGTTGTAAGGAAGAGTCTGGGGGCACCTGGGTGGCTCAGTCGGCTAGGTGTCTGCCTTCAGCTCTGGTCATGATCCCGGAGTCTCAGGATCTAGCCCCAGGTCAGCTCCCTGCTCAGCAGGGAGCCTGCTTCTCCCTCTCCCTCTGCCACTCCCCCTGCTTGCGCTCACTCTCTCGCTCTCTCTCAAATAAAATCCTTTTTTTTTTTTTTAAATATTTTATTTATTTATTTGACAGAGGGAGAGCGATCACAAGTAGGCAGAGTGGCAGGCAGAGAGAGGAGGGGAAGCAGGCTCCCTGCTGAGCAGAGAGCCCGATGTGGGGCTCGATCCCAGGACACTGAGATCATGACCTGAGCTGAAGGCAGAGGCTTAACCCACTGAGCCACCCAGGTGCCCCTAAAATCCTTTTTTTAAAAAAAGGGAATAGTCTGTTCTCGCTTCGGCAGCACATATACTAAAAAAAGGGAATAGTCTGATAATAAAATTAAGAAATGCATTTACAATGAAATCAAAAGGAATAAAATACTTAGGGATAATTTAGCAAAAGAAGTCCAAAATGAATACTCAGAAAACTAAAACATGAGCAAAAGAAATTAATAAATGTGTAAATAAATGGGGAAATGAAACAGAAAACTTAATATTGTTGAAATAGCACTAGCCCCAAAATGATCTAGAGACTCGGCACAATACCTATCATGATCCCAGCTTATCTCCCCTTATATAAATTGTCAAGATGGTTTTTTAAATTATATGGAATTGCAAGGGAACCAGAATAGCTAAAGTACTCTTGAAAAAGAAAAACAAAGTGGTAGGACTAACATTTCTTTATTTCACAACTTTGTAATACGAAGTAGTAATAAGAGAATGTGGTACTGGGGCACCTGGGTGGCTCAACCATTCAATCAAAGTCTGCCTTTGGCTAAGGTCATGATCCCAGGGCCCTGGGATTAAGACCCTCATCAGGCTCTCTGCTCACTGGGGAGCCTGCTTCTTCCCTCTCCCTCTACCTGCTACTTCCCCTACTTGTGCTCTCTCTCTGTCAAATAAAAAAAATCTTTTTAAAAAGAGAGAGAATGTGGTACAGACAGTAGATTAAGATTTGAGAAATAGGGGTGCCTGGACGGTTTAGTTGGTTAAGTTTCTGCCTTCAGCTCAGTTCCTGATCTCAGTGTCCTGGGATTGAGCCCCATATCAGCCTCCCTGTTCAGTGGGGAGTCTGCTTCTCCCTCTCCCTCTCACTTCCCCATGTTCTCTCTCTCTCTTAAATAAATTAATAAAATCCTTTTTAAAAAAAGACTTGAGAAATAAACCCATACATCTATAGTCAACTGATTTTTTTGGGGGGGGGGACCAAGAATAGGACGAGAATATTCTTTTCAAGGGTGCCTGGGTGGCTTAATAAATTTAGTTTCTGACTCCTGATTTTGGCTCATGTCATGATCTCAGGGTTGTGAGATCGGCCCTGTGTCGGCCTCTGTGCTGGGAATGGAATCTGATTAAGATTATTTCACTCCTTCTGCCTCTGCCCCTCCTCCCCGCCCCTCCCTCTCTAACAAAGAAAAAAAAAAGAATATTCTTTTCATAAATTTGTACTAGGTCAACTGGATAGCTATATGCAAAGGAAAGAGGTTTTATCCTTACAGGACACCACATACAATAATTTTTAAGAAAAGATAAAGACCTAACATAAGAGTAAATTATAACACATTTACATAAAATATAGGAAACAATTCTGAACTTGTATTTGGCAAAGAATTGGTAGCTAACACACCAAGAGCAAGAATGGGAAGGAAATGGGCTTTATCAAATTTGGACCTCATCAAATTAATGACTTTCATTCTTTTTTTTTTTTAAGATTTATTTATTTGACAGAGATCACAAGTAGGCAGAGAGGCAGGCAGAGAGAGAGAGGAGGAAGCGGGCTCCCCGCTGAGCAGAGAGCCTGATTTGGGGCTCGAATCCAGAACCCTGTGATCATGACCTAAAGGGAAGTCAGAGGCTTTAACCCACTGAGCCCCCCAGGCACCCCTATAACTTTCCTTCTTAAATGACACTATCAGGGAAACGAAAATACCTTTTGGAACCCTTGTTACACTATTGTTGAGAATATAAAATCATGTTGATGGTATGAAAAGCAACATGACAATTCCCCCAAAACTACAAACTGAGTTATCCTCTAAGCTAGCAATTCTCTCTTAAGAATTGAAAGCAGTGATTCAAGCAGCCTTACTGGGGTCGTTGACCATAGGGGTCTATGCCCCACTGGAGTTGCTTATATTCTATGTTCTAAACAACACAACCATTATATACTACGTTCTAAACAACACAAACCAAGTGTTTGAACAAAGTCACTCAAACTCAGTGTTTATGTGGAAAGGAGTAAAGAAACTGTAATGCACATTTACTAGTTCAACCAGAAAACATCAAATATCTATTCCTTTTGGGGAAAGATATCAATTAATTATTTTTCATGGCAAGACATTGTTTTGCAAATAATTAGTCCTGCTTGAATACTTTCACCCTGCAAATCTAAGCAGATTTGAAATCACCCAGAATTTAAAAAATAGGTCTCAGAAACTTACAAGACACTCTCAGGAGAAGAAAAAGTGAAATCAAAATCCTTAACATATGGAATGTAATATTAGAATATCTTATTTTTTTTCTGAAATTCACTGCTTTCTCATTTCACACTTTCTTTCAAGCTCTATTAATTAAATAAAATTTATCCCTATTGGAAAAAGATAAATAAATTAGTACATCTTTTTAAGGTGACAAACCCCGTGTGGGGCAGTTCTAACAGGACAGATTCCCCCAGGAAAGTTTCAAAGAAGAAATTCTACCAAAAGACTTCCCATAGGATGTTTGTGCCCAGGAAATACACTTACAGAAGAGTCACATGGATTTCATACAAGATATTGAATGTTGTCCTGCCCAATTAAAACATTGAATCTGTTCGAAATACACCACGGAGCACAAACAGTTGGTAATAATGTCAATCAGAGAAGAAAGTGGCATTTGGTAACGTGGAAGTGATCTCAAAATTAGGCATTTATTCCAGTTCTGACATTGATTTCTCAACCTCATGCCAACCCCAGAACACCCTCTAGTTCCCTTCTGGCCTGGCCTGGTCTAGCCTGGTCGGGCGCCCCTCTTGCTCTGAACAAGGGCGTCGCTCCCCTGGAACGGACTCTGGAACTCCCTGCGCACACCTTCGTCCCCACGTTTAGAAGGAGCTGCAGGAAGACGCCGCTGTCCCTCCAGGGCCTGGACCACGTGTTGTCTAAAAGCCAACGTCCAAGGAGGGGCGGGTTGCCCACCCCCAGCAGAGAGACCCCTGCGCCTGAGAGATCCGGACCTCCTGCCCCGTTGTCACTCAGGAGCGGAGGGGCGGGTCCTTGCGAGCTGTCCAATCAGGGGCGCCGCCGGGGCAGGTGGGTGTGGCCACGCTCCGCAGCCACGTGGACGCTTGTGATGTTGCTCCCGGTCAAGTCTCACCTGCGCTTAACGGTCCCAGGTGGCTCTGCCGCCGCGTGTATCGCGCGGAGACCTGCACCGGGTGCGGGAGTCGTAGGGACGACGCCGGCGGACCGAGAAGCCAGGAAATGGTGAGTGTGCGGGGCCGGGTGTGCCAGGAAGGGGCAGAGGGGCTGGGGACCCAACCTCCCGCGGGAGCCTCCGAGTCTGCGGAGCCGAGTCCCTGGTGGCGCCGCTCGGACCTCAGTCCCCTCCGGCGCGCGGCGTGCGGGCTGGACGGGCAGTCGGGACCCCGGCGTCCTGTCCCGTCCCTGCGCGCAGCCGCGTCTGCCCCGATCGTGCGGTGACCACGGGGAGGGTTGTCAGGGGACAGTCGTGACTCGGTTTTCCGGATTCGTGCGCAGGAGGTGCTGTGGTTCGAATTTGGGAAGCAGAGGGTCAAATCCACGACCCTGTCCCTCAGCCTATCCTTTCCTTGGACTGGTAATAAATACTTGTTTCCAAATCCCGCCCCGCCTTCCCAGACGCCAGCTTCCCCTCTTCAGCTCACATCAGTATCAACCATTTGTCCTTCGTGGTGCAATTCACACAGCTCAGTATTTTAACTATTTATCGTTTTCACACAGTCAATGGGTGGCTCATTTTAGGCATTTATAATTTTTGTCTGGATGTTTTACATGAGAGGCAAGCAGAGAATAACCAACTGGAACTACGTTTTTATTAAATCCTGTGCCTCTCCTCACAGGATCTTTTCCTGGGCACGGACATCCAATGGGAAGTCCTTTCTGGGGAGGTTCCTCTTGAAAGTTTCCTGGGTGATCTTTCCTGCCAGCACTGCTCATCCCTAGGTTTGTCACCTTGATAAAATTGATTCATTTTTAGTTTCCAGTTTTCAGTTAAATGTAAAATGGATTTAATCGATAGATTGAGAAACACGGTATTAAGTATTTCCAAAGAAGGAAGAGAAAGAGAAAGAAAAAAATTCTAATGTCACATGGCATGTGTTAAAATTTCTCATTTTTCTAATCCCGGAGAAGGTGTAGTAATATTCTGAGGTGAGTGTCTGTGTGTGTGTGTGTGTGTGAGAGAGAGAGAGAGAGAGAGAGAAGGGGAGCAATTTCCAATGTAATTCCACCAATTAGTGTAGTGATTGATTATAGACAATTTCTTGCCATGGAAATAATTATTTACTATCATTATTTCTGAACGTAATAAATGCTTGTGGATTTTCTTGTTGAACTAGAAAAAGGCCTTACAATTTTCTTCCACCTTTTCTACATAAACACCGGGTGTGTGTTTTTTTCCCAGATTCTTCATGTCCTGGGTTTGTGTCATTAAAAATATCAATATAGTCCAAAGCTGTGTGACTGGGAACAGAAGGCTATGACTAGTGACCCAAGCTAGGCTCCCCACCCTCTGCCCCACTGAGCCTGCAACAGGAAATACCTTCAAGAGCCCAGATGGTTCTTCTTGAGAGCCTCTGCAGGTGTCCTACCTGCTCATACCCACCACAGAAGGAGCCTTTATATGAAGAGAAGCTACAGAGCCTGGAAAGCTGGGGACGCATGTGCACAAAGGGGAAGGGAGGTAATCCCCTTCCAAGGCAACTGTGGTACCCTTGTGCCTGTGTCTGGACATAGTTTGGAGTTTTGCATCCCTGTGCAGGTGCACTCAGTGAAATCTGGATTGAAAAGGTCTGTGAAAGTCAGGAGTTCCATGTCTGGGTTAGGGTTCATGAATTTGGGAGCTCATTTAGGTAACAGCCTAAACCTGAATCCAGCTGAGGGTTTCCCTACTTGTGAGAATGGAAGACTTAGGGAGAGAGGGGTTCCATTACACCCCAGGGAGGGGAGGGTGTGCAGGGCTCCCAGGATTCATTCTTGTGGCTGCTCAGGTGTCCCTTTCTCCCCTCCCCCACTTTCCTAGGAAATCTACCAACTCCAGGGCTTTTGTTTTCACTGGGAGAGTCTAGAGTGTGTTCAACAATCTGAACGTGGCTCTCCTAATGTCCTATGAGAAGCAGGCCTCTCCTCTGTGCTGAATCCAATGTTTATATTTCTTTTCTCTGAATTCCTTTATGGATTGAGTACTGAAGCCCTTTGGTTCTATGTTCCCTTAGTACTTTGTAATTTTTTAAAATTTTTTTAGAGAGGGAGGGAGGTAGGGAAGGTGCAGAGGGAGAGAGAGAGAATCCCAAGCTGACTCCAGTGGAGCCTGACCCAGGGCTCCATCTCACAACCCCAAGCTCATGACCTGAGCCGAAATCAGGAGTTGGATGCTTAACCAACTGAGCCACCCAGGTGACCCAGTACTTTGTAATTTTATTCCCTGTGGGAGAAATAACATTTTTTTTGTCTCTTGGGCTTGCAAATGTAAGTTGATTGAGAGGGATGATGGCAGTAAGGTAAGAAAACTATGGAACTCAGTAGAATTTTTTTCCTTTTAGGCAAAAGAACTTCAAGATCTGAGATGAACGTGCTTAAGTTTTCAGGTACATGTTTTCATTTTTACATCAGTGTTTGTATGCGCATGTCTCTGGAGGACTCTGATATTTCAAAGGATAAAGTGAATTCCTACTTTAATTGACATGAGGAAATATACTCGTGCCTTATTAGTTAAGTCCTTGAAAGTCCAATCCATTTAAGAAGCTAAATTCAGGGGCGCCTGGGTGGCTCAGTGGGTTAAGCCTCTGCCTTCGGCTCAGGTCATGATCCCAGGGTCCTGGGATCGAGCCCCGCATCGGGCTCTCTGCTCAGCAGGGAGCCTGCTCCCCCTTCTCTCTCTGCCTGCCTCTCTGCCTACTTGTGATCTCTGTCTGTCAACTAAATAAATAAATAAAACCTTAAAAAAAAAAAAAAAGAAGCTAAATTCAAACTCCTATTGCACCAGAACATTATTTCTGAAAATACCCCCCAGTGTTGAACTGGGGAAGGGCAAACTGTGATGCCACATGTCCTTCTAGTTAGAATAAGATTTGAAAATATTCATTTTCTATGGTTTTCACTTTTGTAACTGTTACTGTTTAAAGGAATTAAATCTGGGACACTTGGCTGGCTCCATCCTTGGAACACACGACTCTTAATCTCAAGGTTGGGGGTTAGAGCCCCACACTGGGTAGAAATTACTTTAAAATAAAATCTTTTTTTAAAAAGGAATTAAATCTGAGAATGGTTTCCTATGTACAAAAGTTAAAATTAAATAAAGATTGCTAAATAGTAAAACTTAGTATACACAAACTTCTGTTGATTTGAAGTAAAACCATGAGATAGAAAGTCTGACTTAAGAAAACTCACTGCTGGGGCGCCTGGGTGGCTCAGTGGGTTAAAGCCTCTGCCTTCGGCTCAGGTCATGATCCCAGGGTCCTGGGATGGAGCCCCGCATGGGGCTCTCTGCTCAGTGGGGAGCCTGCTTCCTCCTCTCTCTCTCTCTGCCTGCCTCTCTGCCTACTTGTGATCTCTGTCTGTCAAATAAATAAATAAAATCTTTAAAAAAAAAAAAAAAGAAAGAAAACTCACTGCCCACACATCCCACTCCCGACCAGTGCTATAACTCCAGCCATCTTCCATTCCATGGTCTTGATCATTTCATGAGCTTCCGGCCAGCTTTCCTGTTTCTTTAGATAGAAACCAAGCCATTTCCAATGCATATTTCTCTTATCCATGCGTGTCCTTGTAAGGAACAGCCAGACTCCACACCTTTTGATGTTTGCTGGTAGCTTGCCCCTCACCCCTCCCTCTTTCCCTTATCTCCACACTTGGACAAACAAACAAGAAAGTCTGGAGACTCCCTTATATGGTACTGGCTTTAGATTCCCAGCACACAAGCCCCCCTGTGCAGAATTCTTGCCCTGGCCCCACCCCTGACAAAGATTCTTTGCTTGACCAAACTTGAGTCAGGCTCCTGAACCTTCTCGTAAGTCTGTCAGGGTAGCTCCTTGTAAAATCCGGTTCTAGCAAGAACCCTGCTAAGTCAGTTGATCCAGAATCATCCCCATACCCTCCGTATCTGATCACCCTTGATATTTGACCAAGTTCCTCCCCCCACTTGGTGTGTGTGTTGGGGCAGGGAGGAGGCATCAGTCTTAACACCGGAAGCGCATATCAGCTGGTGACGGTTAACTCTCGTCTGTGAACAGCATGTCCAGGCGAAGCCACCACCCATGGGTCTCTCTTCTTTTACTCTGACCTGCTCACCTGCTCTGCCTGATGGTGGTGTGCACTGTGGGCTGCCCAGTCCTCGGGAGCTCGTCTTGTGTGCTGTGCTGCCCTATGCCGGTGACCCTGCAAAGCCCAAGTTATAGAATCAACTGACCAGAGGTGGTAGCTCTAGGATTCTTAGGCCTCTCAGAGCAGGCATATGGGATGGGGGCCCTCCTTACAGTGGTTGTGGGTTGTTTGCAGGGATTTATCTGTGTTATAATGAAACTGCGATAAAAGCTGAGTTGGCCCTGAGATAGCCCAGGGGAGGGGCTGGGGGAGAGGACTGTACAAGAGGAGGGTGTATCAAGGGGTCACCCCTGGAACAGCTGTCATTTAAAAAGAAGAAGGGGGGTGCCTGGGTGGCTCAGTGGTTTAAAGCCTCTGACTTCGGCTCAGGTCATGATCCCAGGGTCCTGGAATGGAGCCCTGCATGGGGCTCTCTGCTTAGCAGGGAGCCTGCTTCCTCTCCTCTCTCTCTCTGCCTGCCTCTCTGCCTACTTGTGATCTCTGTCTCTCAAATAAATAAAACATTTTAAAAAAAATAAAATTGGGACGCCTGGGTGGCTCAGTTGGTTGGGCAGCTGCCTTCGGCTCGGGTCATGATCCCAGCGTCCTGGGATTGAGTCCCACATCCGGCTCCTTGCTCGGCGGGGAGCCTGCTTCTCCCTCTGCCTCTGCTGCCACTCTGCCTGCCTGTGATCTCTCTCTCTCTCTCTCTCTCTGACAAATAAATAAATAAAATCTTTAAAAAATAAATTAATTAAATTAAATTAAGGGCGCCTGGATGGCTCAGTGGGTTAAAGCCTCTGTCTTCGGCTCAGGTCATGGTCCCAGGGTCCTGGGATCGAGCCCCGCATAGGGCTCTCTGCTCAGCGGGGAACCTGCTTCCTTCTCTCTCTCTGCCTGCCTCTCTGCCTGCTTGTGATCTCTGTCTGTCATAAAAAAAAATAAAATTAAAAAAAGAAGGGAAGAGAGGGAAAAGGCAGACATTAGAATGCAGGCGGAGTCCCAGCCCCAAATACCAAAGGACTCATCAGGATCCTGAAATACCTCTGGGGCTGCTTCTCTGCCTGACTGTGGCAATGATTCTGACCCTCAGCGTCACAGAGGCCACCACACACAGCACAGCAAAGGTATTCGTTTAAGCTGACTTAAGCCGGGCATCTTCAGACCCGATAAAGCAAACTGCTTGTCACAGGAGAGTCTCCTGTTCCTGATGGCACTGATTTGAGGCTCTCTGAAGGAAAAAAATATATATAAATACCTAGGTAGAGAGGACACTCCTTTCTCTGAAGTTGATCCACTGACCAAACACAAAACAACTCAAAATAGGGTAGGACAGGAAGACAAGAAGAAAAGGGGAAAACACTGAAAGAAAGGTCCACAATTTCACCCAATTGGAAATCCAAAGTATACTAAAGGAATCTACACAACCAAAAAAAAAAAAAAAAAAAAGAGTACAGGGCACTGTTTAAACCCTTTAAAAAACAGGGGCACCTGGGTGGCTCAGTCAGTTAAGTTTCTGCCTTTGGCTCAGGTCATGATCCCAGGGTCCTGGAATCGGGTTCCTTGCTCAGCAGAGAGCTTGCTTCTCCCTCTGCCTCTGCCTGCCACTCCCTCTGATCATGCACCCTCTCTCTATCTTGAATGAATAAATAAAATCTTTAAAAGACAAAGGATTTGGGGGCCTCTACAACGGAGATTCTAAATTAATTTTGCCATCTGCTTCAATGCACTAATTCGGAAGCCTTTGTGCAAATAAGACTAGGGTTCAAATTATAGTTATATTGGGATTCCAGAAAATTTCAGCAAGTCACCCCTGATAATGTAGGGAGTTACTGAATATAAAATACGGGACAAATAGGTATGCCTCGCCTTAATGCTCTTCTCAGTTTCTTGCCGGGTACCATCGTTCTGCAAGAAGTAACTTTTCTGCATTCGGTATGATGTTAACCATGCATTTGTCATTTATGGCTTTTATTGTATTGAGGTACATTCTCTCTATACCTAATGTTTTCCTTTTCATCATTAGAGGATCTTGGATTTTGTCAAATGCCTCTTCTGCACCTGTCAAAATGATCATATGACTTTTATCTTTCATTTTGTTAATTTGGTGTAACCCATTTGTGGATTTGCAGAAGTTGAACCATCCTTGCATCCCAGGGATAAAGCTAACTTGATCATGTGGTCTAAGCCTTGTAATGTGCTGTTGAATTTGATGTCCTAGTATTTCATAAAAAAGTTTTACATCTATGTTTCCCAGTGATGTTGGCTTGTAATTTTCTCTTCTTGGAGTATCCTTGTCTGACTGTGTTATCATTGTAATGCTGGCCTTGTAAAATGGTTTTGCAAGTGTTTCTTCCTCTCTGATTTGTTGCAAGCATTTGAGAAGGATTGGTTTGAATTTTTTTTAAGTGTTTGATAGAATTCACCAGTGAAGCCATCTGCTGCTGGGCTTTTCTTTGTTGGGAGTTTTGTGATTACTGATTCAATTTCCTTACTCATGACTGAGCTTTTGATTTCCTATTTCATGATTCAGTCTTGGTAGGTTATATGTTTATAAGAATATATCCAGTACTTGTAAGTTATCAAATTAGTTGACATATATTTATTCATAATAATCTCTTATGATCCTTTATATTTCTGTGCTATCAGTTATCATTTGACCTTTTTAATTTCTGATTTTATTAATTTAATATTTTCTCTCTTTTTTAAAGATTCTACTTATTTATTTGCCAGAGAGAGACCAAGAGAGAATGAGTGTACAAGCAGGGGGAGTGGCCAGCAGAGGGAGAAGCAGACTCCCTGCTAAGCAAGGAGCCCGATGTAGGACTTGATCCCAGGACTCTGGGATCGTGACCTGAGCTGAAGACAGAGGCTTAACCCACGAAGCCACCCGGGCGTCCCTAATCTTTTCCTTTTTTTCTTAGTCTAGGTAAAGGTTTGCCAGTTTTGTTTATCTTTTCAAACAACCAACTCCTAGTTTCTTTGACCAGATAGTTTATGCTTTCATAAGTTTTCATGTTACTAATTAGTATCCTTTCATTTCAGCTTAATAAAATTCCTATAGCATTTCTTTCTCTTTTTTTTAAGATTTTATTTATTTGGGAGAGGGAGAGTGTGCACAAGCCGGGGGAGGAGCAGAGGGAGAGGGAGAAGCAGACTCCCCACTGAGCAGGGAGCATTACAAGAGACTCCATCCCAGGATCTGAGCCGAAGGCAGACACTTAACCAATTGAGGCACCCAGCACCCCCCAATAGCATTTCTTGTAAGGCAGATCTAGTGGTGATGAAAGTCCCTCAGTATTATTTATCAGGGAGTCTTTCTCTTTCCTTTCTTTCTGAAGGATAGCTTTGCCAAGTAAAGCATTCTTAGTTGGCACTTTCCTTCTTTCAGCACCTAGCATAAATCATTTCATTGTCTCATGTCCTCAAATTTTCTGTCGAGAAATCGGCTAATAGTCTTATTGGGATTTCCTTGTATGTGATGTTTTGCTTTCCTCTTGCTACTTCCAAAATTCTCTGTGTCTTTGATTTTTGATAAACTGATTTTAATGTATTTTTGTGAGGTCTTTAGGTTCAACCTATTTAGGGATCTTTGAGTTTCATGTACCTGGGTGTCCACATCTCTCCTAAGATTTGGGAAGTCTCTGGCCATTATGTGTTTATTATTATTTTTAAAGATTTTATTTATTTATTTGTCAGAGAGTGAGAGAAAGAGCACAAGTAGGGGGAGTGGCAGGCAGAGGGGGAAGCAGGCTCCCCACTAAGCAAGGAGCCCAATGGGGGACTTGATCCCAGGATCCTGGGATCACAACCTGAACAGAAGGCAGACACTTAACTGACTGAGCCACCCAGGCGTCCCTGTTTAATTTTTTTTTTTTAAGATTTATCAACTTAGGGGCGCCTGGGTGGCTCAGTGGGTTGAAGCCTCTGCCTTCGGCTCAGGTCACGATCCCAGGGTCCTGGGATCGAGCCCTGCATTGGGCTCTCTGCTCGGCGGGGAGCCTGCTTCCTCCTCTCTCTCTCTGCCTGCCTCTCTGCCTACTTGTGATCTCTGTCTGTCAAATAAATAAAGAAAATCTTTTAAAAAAAGATTTATCAACTTATTTTAGAGAGAGCATGAGTGGGAGGGCAGAGGGAGAGGAAGAGAGAATCTCAAGCAGACTCCATGCTGAGCATGGAGCATGATGGGGGACTCAATCCCACAGCCCCAAGACCAGAGCCAAAACCAAGAGTCAGATGCTTAACTGACTGCACCACCCAGGCACCCCTAACCATTATTTCTTTAAATAACCTTTCTACTGGGGCACCTGGGTGGCTCAGTGGGTTAAAGCCTCTGCCTTCAGCTCGGATCATGATCCCGGGGTCCTGGGATCAAGCCCCGAGTCAGGCTCTCTGCTTGGTGGGGAGCCTGCTTCCTCCTCTCTCTCTGCCTGCCTCTCTGCCTACTTGTGATCTCTGTCTGTCAAATAAATAAAATCTTTAAAAAAAAATAAACCTTTCTACCTTTCTCTCTTTTTTTTTTAAAGATTTTATTTATTTATTTGTCAGATAGAGAGAGAGCACAGGAGCAAGCACAGGCAGACAGAGTGGCAGGCAGAGGCAGAGGGAGAAGCAGGCTCACTGCTGAGCAAGGAGCCCGATATGGGACTCAATCCCAGGACGCTGGGATCATGACCTGAGCCAAAGGCAGCCGCTTAACCAACTGAGCCACCCAGGCATCCTGACCTTTCTCTCTTCTTTTGGAATTTCTATAATGTGCACATTATTTATTTTACTGATGTTCTCTAATTCTCATAAGCTTTCTTTGTTCCTTTTTTTTAAAGATTTTATTTATTTATTTGACAGAGAGATACAAGCAGGTAGAGAGGCAGGTTGGGGGAGGGGAAGTAGGCTCCCCACTGAGCAGAAAGCCCAATGTAGGACCCAATCCCAGGACCCTGAGATCATGACCTAAGCTCAAGGCAGAGGCCCAACCCACTGAGCCACCCAGGCACCCCTCTTCATTCCTTTTCATTCCTTTTTCTTTTTTCTTTCTTCATCTGTATAATTTCAAATGACTGGTCTTCAAGTTCATAGATTCTTTCATTATGAAGAATTTCACAGTTCCTTCCTCCCTGTCCCTTGTAACATTGCAGTCATTCGTTTTGTTTATCTATAAACTATAATTACTGAAAACATTGCTATTATGACTTTGAGCAAAGTGTTGTCAGATTAAATAAAAATACCAAAAACAAATCATTATATTTTACCTTCATTGTTTTGTTCTCTGACACTCTTCCTTTTTTTATTATCTTCCTCCTACTGAGTTTCTCTTAACATTCCTTGGGAAGCAGGTTTTACTGGTGACAGATTCCCTCAAATTTTGTCTGTCTCCGAAAGTCTTTTTTTTCTCGTACTTTTGAAGGATCATATTGTTTGACACAAAACTGTCATTGGCGTTTTTCCTTTCAACACTTTTGCAGTTTAACAAAACTCTCTTCCTGCTTGCATGTTTCTGAAAAGAAGCCTGACTTAATTTTTTTCTTTCTATGTAACTATATTTTCTCCCCTACTTTCTTTTTTTTTTTTTAAAGATTTTATTTATTTGTCAGAGAGAGTGGGTGTGAGTACAGGCAGACAGAGTGGCAGGCAGAGGCAGAGGGAGAAGCAGGCTCCCTGCTGAGCAAGGAGCCCGATGTGGGACTCGATCCCAGGACCCTGGGATCATGACCTGAGCCAAAGGCAGCCGCTTAACCAACTGAGCCACCCAGGCGTCCCTCTCCCCTAGTTTCTTTCTAGATTTTCTCTTTTTCCCTCAACATTGAATATGACATTTCTAGGTGTGCATTTGTAGGCTTTTATCTTCTTTGGTGATCTCTGAGCTTCCTAGATCTGTAGTTTGTATCTAACATTAATTTGGGAGTATCTCAGTCATTGTTGTTTCACTTATATCTCCTGTTCCTTTCTGTTTTTTTTATATTTTTTTTAAAATTTATTTATTGGAGAGAGAGCTCAGGCAGACAGAGTGGTAGACAGAGGCAGAGGGAGAAGCAGGCTCCCTGCCAAGCAAGGAGCCCGATGTGGGACTCCATCCCAGGACGCTGGGATCATGACCTGAGCCGAAGGCAGCTGCTTAACCAACTGAGCCACCCAGGCGTCCCTCCTTTCTGTTTTTATTTTCCTCCATGTAGTCCAATTATGTTATGTTACACTTTGTGTAATTGCCCCAAATTTCTTAGATTTGTTTTGCCTTTTTTGTTTATTCTCTTTGCATCTCAGTTTTGGAAGTTTCTATTAACATTTCCTCAAGCTCACTGAATCTTTCGTCACATATTTTCACCGTATTGATGAGGCCGCCAAAGGAATTCTTCATTTTTCTTCTATTGTTTTGTTTTTTCATTTCTTGCATATTTCTCTTGGTTCTTTCTTTGTTTCCATCTCTGAGTAAATTACCTGCCTGTTTTGGCATGTTCTCCACTATTTCCATTAAAGTGCTAAACATATGGATCATGGTTGCTTTACATCTCTTGTCTAATCATTGCAACATATCTGCTACATCTGGATCAAGTGCTTTTACTTGTACTATTTCTTCAAACTGTGTATTTTAATATTTTTGTTGTTGGTGTTGAATGCCAGTCATGATGTACTATGAGAAAAGAACTGGGGTAAATAGGTCCTTGGCTTGAGGGTTCATGTCTATATGAAAAGGGTTTAGTCTGTGTTTACTATCTGTAGCTGTCAAAGGCTAAAATACCCAAGGTGTCCTTGCTTTTGTCATCCATGTCATTTTTGGAAGTACTGAAAAGACTTCTTACAGTAAGTTCTGAAATGTATATTTCTTTCAGTTTATTCCACTGTTATTAAATGGGCGTCATTCTGATGTAATGGCATGTTGTGGATGTAGAGGAAATGTTCTATAGTCTGTAGTTGGTCTCAGTATTTCAATGACCATGTGTCTCTGGGCTGTGACCTTTGGTATAATAAGAAAAATGTCTGTTGTTTTTTTTTAATTTAAGTAGGCTCCACACCCAATGTGGGGCTTGAACTCATGACCTTGAGATCAAGAGTCACATGCTCCACTGACTGAGCCAGCCAGGCACTCCACCCAAAATTTCTGGGTTTTGTCCATAGTTCCTAGTAAATACCATCAAAGCCCTTGGACTTTCTGGGTGAGAAAGGTGATAGGAGCATCTTATTTTCAAAGAGGCCACTATTTATAAGCCCCTAGATGCTTCAAGATTGGGGTTGGTCACCCAGAAGACCGAGATCTGGATAGAGGCTTAGAATTTTCAGCCCAGCCCCCAACCTCTGGGGAGTGGGAAGGAGCTAGAGATTGAGTTATTCACCAACCACCAATGATTTCATCAGTCATGCCTATCTATGTAAGGAAACTCCATCAAAACCCCTAAACCTCAGGATTCAGAGAGATTCTAAGTTGGTGAAGACATCAGTGCAGCAGGAGGGTATTTTATCTGGTGAAGACATGGAAGGTCCCTACCTCCCCCACCTACTTTGTCTTGAACACCCCTTCCATTTGGCTGTTTCTGACTTGTACCTTTTAAAATAAATCAATAATAATAAGTAAATTTTATTCTAATAGTGTTTCTACTGAATTAACAAACATGGGAGTGTGTCTAGGGCCCCTCCAAGGGCTGGGCCTCCCACTTGCACCTGGCATCTAACATGGGGGCCATTTTGTGGGAGAATGCCCTTAAACTGTAGAGTTTAACTCTGGTTAGTGTTAGCATTGAATTGAATTGTAGGCCACCCAGCTGAGAGCTGGAGAAATGGTTTTGGAAAACCCAACACATTGACTGTGAGCAGTGAAAAATGACCTACGATCCCACAAGGGCATCTAAGTTCCCCCACACCCTCAACTTAGGTCAGGCAGAAAGGCCAGAGGGGAATCAAGTGGCTACTTCCTTCCCTGACCCCATGGGGTTCTTGAGAAACCATCTCTTTTTTTGAGAAACAATCTTTTGAAGTCATATCTTGTAAAGAACAGAATATTGTAGGGGCACCTGGTTGGCTCAGTGGGTTAAGCCTCTGCCTTGGGCTTGGGTCATGATCTCAGGGTCCTGGGATCGAGCCCTGCATCGGGCTCTCTGCTCAGCAGGGAGCCTGCTTCCCCCTCTCTCACTGCCTGTTTGTGATCTCTGTCTGTCAAATAAATAAATAAAATCTTAAGAAAAAGAAGAACAGAATATTGTAGGAATATTTCAAAATGGCAACTATTCTATGTCTCCATTTTTGGAGACAGCAGTTTGTACTGTGACCTCAATTCTTCTATAGGTCTAAGAAGAATCATTGATTTTACTTGGCTAGCTTTTTCTAGTAAGGATAGAAATGTCACCTTCTAAACTCCTTCCATGCCAGGGAAGAAACCATAAGCCTCTGACTCCATTTTTAAATATTTGACTGTCGATGTGTTGAGAAAATCTAATATTATTCCTGAATAGAGAGAACCCAGTTCTTTTCTCCCATGTATCTCCTTTGTATTCACCCAGAACACTTTCCTTCTGACAGTTCTGGTCACCAAATGTGTGAGGGTTTTTCCCCCACGGCTGTGACACCAGCAGGGTGTCAGTCCTAACACTATCTACCTGTAGATAGTGCAGATCCTACAGGTTAAGGGCTCAGTCCCACCAGACCTCCCCCTTCAGATGCCAATCACTTGTGGTAGGTGCCAATAAAGTTACTCGCAACTTCAGTCTGACTTGCTACAAATCAGAGGTTCCTGCAATCCCTCCTTAGGTTCAATTAATTTGTTATGGCAGGTTCCAGAACTCAGGAAATATTTAACAGCTTTATTTTAGTTTATTGAGGATATGATAAGGGATACAGACGAATAGCCAGATGAAAACCTATGTTGAGGGGCTTCTGGGTGGCTCAGTGGGTTGAAGCCTCTGCTTTTGGCTCAGGTCATGATCCCAGGGTCCTGGGGTTGAGACCCACATTGGGCTCTCTGCTCCATGAGGAGCCTGCTTCCTCCCCTCTCTCTGCCTGCTCCTCTGCCTACTTGTGATCTCTGTCTGTCAAATAAATAAATAAAATCTTTAAAAAAAAAAAAAAAGAAAACATGTTGAGAGAGTTCTTGGAGGGCCCCTATGGAGTTGTGGTATGCTACCCTCCTAGTATGCAGATGTGTTCCCCAACCTGCAAAATCTCCAAACCCCATACCACTGGGATTTTATGGAGGCTTACTAGTGTAGACATGATCATTTTTTTTAAAAGACTGAATTCTTTATTTTAGAAAGAGAGAAGTGGGGGAGGGGCAGAGGGAGAGAGAATCCTCAAGCAAACTCCATGCTAAGCATGGAGCGCAATGGGGGGCTTGATCCCAGGACCCTGAGAGTATGACCTGAGCTAAAATCAAGAGTCAGATGTTTGACCAGCTGAGCTACCCAGGCATCCCTCCCTAAACATGATCAATTATTAACTCCATTTCTAGCTCCTCCCCCCTTTCTGGAGGATGAGGAGCTGGGCTAAAAATTCAAAGTTTCTAAGCATGGTTTGGACTTTCTGATGACCAGGCCCCACCCAGGAGCCCACCCAGAGTCACCTCATTAGAACAAAAGATGCTTCTAGTGCTTTTATCACTTAGGACTTTACATGGTTTCAGGAGTCCTATGTTAGGGATGGAGTCAAAGACCAAGTATTAGAACAAGACTGGCTCCTAGTACTCTTATCTCTAGGAATTTACAAGCTCCAGGAATTTGGGACAGAGAGCAATATCTGTATATTTTCTACTATCTGACAGCTGACTGCTGTCTCCCACTTCCCTCTGTGCTCCACATCTGTACAAAGTAGTAAGAAAGCCTGGGTGCTCAGCTTTGGTCCCGGCAAGAGAGTCAATCACAGTAAGTCCCTACCCATGTGCACAAACTCTCACCTAGCCACCCTCCAACCACCCTCAGTAAAAATACACAGCTGTCGGGGCGCCTGGGTGTTTCAGTGGTTAAGCCTCTGCCTTCAGCTCAGGTCCTGATCCCAGGGTCCTGGGATAGAGCCCTGCATCAAGCTCTCTGCCTGGCGGGGAGCCAGCTTCCCCCCCCTTCTCTCTGCCTGCCTCTTTGCCTACTTGTGATCTCTGTCAAATAAATAAAGAAAATCTTTTTAAAAAGAGAGAGAGAGGGGCACCTGGATGGCTCAGTATGTCAAGCCTCTGCCTTCGGCTCAGGTCATGATCCCAGGGTCCTGGGATCGAGCCCCACATCGGGCTCTCTGCTCAGCGGGGAGCCTGCTTCCCCTCTCTCTCTGCCTGCCTCTCTGCCTACTTGTGATCTCTGCCTGTCAAATAAATAAATAAATAATTTTTAAAATATTTTTATTTATTTATTTAACAGAGATCACAAGTAGGCAGAGAGAGAGAGAGGAAGGGAAACAGGCTCCCTGCTGAGCAGAGAGCCCGACTCGGGGCTTGATCCCAGGACCCTGGGATCATGACCTGAGCCGAAGGCAGAGGCTTTAACCCACTGAGCCACCCAGGCGCCCCAATAAATAAAATCTTTAAAAAAGAGAGAGAGAGAAATTAAAAAAAAAAAAATACAGGCCTGTCTCCTTTCCTTGCTCTGTCAAGGCATTCCCACCTACTTGAGAGGCCTGCCTTGTCCTCTCCCAGAAACTTCCATTATAAAAGTAATAAACCCTTTCATATATTCCTAGTAGGTGTGTCTTAGTTTGTATTACTCAACCAAACCTTGGGGGTTTCTGCTAAAGCTGGAAATGAAAGCTCACATTGCCACATTACAGAAGAAACAAACATACGAATTACATTCTTTTTTCAACCTTAATTACTTCTTAAAATTGTTTATCATCACATATATTGAGGAAAGAATGTACAAAATGTTTTGCGGTAGGATTTGCTAATAATATAAACATCCCTGAAGTCAACATCAAGATTCCTAACTGTGGGCAGTAGTGAGAGTCTCCTCATGTTCCCCTCCCTGGCTCACCTCTGTCTTGCCCCTTTGATGACCGCTGTCCCCATGCTCTGTTTATCCTTGATACCTTTACCATCTCTTATTTTTCACTAAGCAGTGTTCTTTCAGTTTTCCTCCTTTGACCTTTGAGCAGGTAAGTATCCACGGAATGACGCTGAAAGGTTTTCCAGTGGTTTTTTTTTTTTGCCTCAGCATGTTTCAGACCTGCGAGCACCCGAGGCTTCGGGGCTGGTCTAGGGCTGTGGGGTTCAAACCTCCCGGCAAGCTAAGGGGCCCAAGGCTTCGAGATTCTTTAAATACAAATGCGTGCGGTTGGGGGGCGTGGTGGGCCGAAGACTCCCTGCTGGCAGATGGTCCAAGATCCAAATGGAACCAGACTCCGCACTGCCTACGGTGAGGTCACTTGGGTCCGTGTTTGTGAGGAAGGGTCACGGCTCCGCGAGTGGCCCGGCGGCCTCACGGTTCCGAGCAACGTCCTCGGAGAGACCAGGTTGCAGCCCGCCGGCAAGCAAGGTCGACTCAAAGACGTGACCTCCGGCCCGCTGTCACTCAGGCGGGCGGGGGCGGGGCCTCGCGAACGGCCCAATCAGGGGAGTCGCTGGAACCGTACGTGCGGGCGACGCGCTGTGGACGGCGGGGACTGGGTGCCGTCGCCGCTGTCCGGCCGAGGCTCGCATCACCTCGCGCTGTCCTGAAAGGCTTCGGGAGCTTCCGCCACATCCTCTGTCGCCGTGAGCTCCGCCGGCCGCGGCAGTCGCATGGTGGTCGACCCGGTACCCCAGAAAGCGGGCAATGGTGAGTGTGCGGGGCCGGGAGTCGGGAAAGGGGGGCGGTGGGACCGGCTGGAACCGGCCGTGGCTGGACCTGGCCTCCCCGCGGTGAACCCCGGAGTCTGGGGACCCGAGGCCGCGGATGGCGCGGCACGCAGCGCGGAGCCGGCACGGCCGCCGGGACCCGTGCCGTCCTCTCCCGGCCCTGCGTGGCCGCGTCTCCCTTAGATCGGGCGATGACCACAGGGAGGGTCATCAGGGGCCAGTCATGCCTCGGTCTCCCGGGTTCATGCGCGGGAGGTGCTGTGGTCTGTGGGGTCCCCTTCCCTCTCCCTGGGGGGACCCGGTTTCCCCGCACTTTTCCAAACATTTGGGGAGTAGGGTCTCAAAGCCACGACCCGGTGCCCCCAGCCTAGCTCTTCGTGGGACTGGCAATAAATGCCTCAATTTCCAGATCTTTCCGTGTTTTCTGAAACGCCATCTTTCCTCTCCAGTTCATAGCATCATTATTAACTATTTGTGCTCCGGGATGCATTTCATATTACGCAGTATTTTATCATTTATCCACAGAGCCATGGATGGCTCTTTTTAAAGATTTATCTTTTTGGCCCATGGATATTTTACGTAAGAGGAGAGTCAAGCCCTAGCACCTGCACTTTGTCGCATGAAATCCGTTTGCCTCTCCTCCCAGGGTCTTCCCTGGGCATCCACGTCCTATGGGAAGTCCTTTGGTTGGCGGTTCCTCCTTGGAGACTTCCCTGAGTGTTGTCTCCTGTCAGTATTGCCCCTACGTGAGTTTGTGACTTTATTCAACTTTAAGCCTGCATTTTTCAGTTAAGTTAAAATGTATTTAACCAGCAGATCTCCAAAGTATGAAATTTTACAAAGAGACAAGAAAGGGGCGAATTTCAGGGGGGAAAAAATTCCATTGTTACATTTATTACAAATTTTGTTTCCTTTTTTTTCTTCCCATGAGCGGGTGTGTTAAGGCCCAGAGATTTGTCCTTTTAGGTGATTTGAAATGCAACATCAGGACTTAGACTTGTAGTACCTAGAAGTGTGTTCAATTGTGATTGTTTCCCAACAGTCTTGCCATGGAAATTGCAATTAACTGACATATTTATATTTTTTGAAAGAAGTAGATCTTAGTGTGTTCTTTTTGTTTTACTAGAAGAATCCTTACAAGTTTCTTTCCTCCCTTACCCATAAACACCCGATTTGATTTTGTCCAAACACTGGGCTTATCACTTTTGAGGTATTAGTGGTGGTTTAGAGCAACTTGGTAGGAAGCAGAAACCTGAGGTCAGTGTTTCTAAGGTAAGGCCTCCCCCTTGAGCCTGAGAAGGGAAGTACTTGAAGGCCCAGCTTGTTCTCCGTGGAAGACATCAAAGAAGGAGCTGAGAGACAAGGAAAGCTGGGGTGCCTGTGTACATGGGGAATGGGATTAGAGGACAGGGCAGTGCTGCTCTTCCCGAGGTGGAAATTGTGGTTTCCTTGCACCTGTTTCTAGACATAAGCTTGAGCTTTGCGTGTACAGTGTAGGTGCACTCAGAGTGATTTTGTACATTGAGAAAGTCTGTGAAGGTCAGGAGGTGGGTCTTCTGGATCAAGTGTTTGTGAATTGGGGAGTTCTTTTGAGTTAGATCCTTACACTGAATCTGGCCAGTGGTTTCCTAACTTGTGCGAATGTAACCCTGAGAGAGGAATGTTTCCATTATGCCCTAAGAGAGCTGTGTACGTAGCTCCAGACTTCATTCCTGGGGCTCCAGGTGTTCCCAAACCTCCGCCCTGACTCTAAAGGTCATATTCCAACAGGTGCCATCTGGGCCACAAGCTGGGAATATGAATTTTCCTTCTGAACTGTGGAAGCAGGCTGCTTATCTCACCTGATTCAAATATTTGCATTTCTTTCCCTGTATATGTTAGTATATTGTATTTTGTATCCTTTAACTTTAGGTAGCTTCCCTCAGCCATGTGCCATACTGTTTCCTTTGTGAGAGCATGAAGTTTTTAGTTCTTGGACTTCAAAAATGCAGGTCGATTTAAAGATACAATGAAAGTAATGCAAAGAATCCTGGAACCAAACAGTGTTTGTTCCCTTTAGGCAAAAGATTCTCAAGAGGCGAGATGGGAGGTATTTGAGGTTCTCGGGTAGATTTTACATTCTAGGTCAGGTTTTGTGTGTTTGTGTAGAGGGAGCTTTGGAAATTTGAATGCTGTAATACTGTTAAAGGTTAAGGCAAATTAATTCCTCTTTTAATTGATACGAGGAAAATTACTCAAAACTTACATAAATCTTTGATAATTCCAATACATTTCATGGATGAAGGCCAAATCCCTAGTGCATTATAATATGCTACTGAATCTTAACCCCCCAGTGAAAGTTGAAAGGAGGAACTATGGTGCCTTTTTTTTCTTTTTCGTGTTTTTTTAAATTTAATTTAATTTTTTCAGTGTTCTAAGATTCATTGTTTATGCATCACACCCATTGCTCCATGCAATACATGCCCTCCTTAATACCCACCACCAGGCTCTCCCAGCCCCTTACCCCTCCCCTCCAAAACCCTCAGTTTGTTTCTCAGAGTCCCCAGTCTCTCGTGGTTCATCTGCCCCTCTGATTTCCCCCAACTCCCTTTTCCTCTCCTTCTATCAATGTCCTGCTTGTTATTCCTTATGCTCCACAAGTAAGTGAAACCATATGATAATTGACTCTCTCTGCTTGACTTATCTCACTTGGCATAATCTCCTCCAGTCCCATCCGTGTTGATACAAAAGTTGGGTATTCATCCTTTCTGATGGAGGCATAATACTGCATAGTATATATGGACCACATCTTCTTTTTTTTTTTTAAGATTTTATTTATTTATTTGACAGAGATCACAAGTAGGCAGAGAAGCAGGCAGAGAGAGGGGGAAGCAGGCTCCCTGCTGAGCAGAGAGCCTGATGCGGGGCTCAATCCCAGGACCCTGAAACCATGATCTGAGCTGAAGTCAGAGGCTTTAACCCACTGAGCCACCCAAGCGCCCCTGGACCACATCTTCTTTATCCATTAGTCCGTTGAAGGGCATCTTGGTTCTTTCTGCAGTTTGGCAACTGTGGCCATTGCTGCAATGAACATTGGGGTACAGATGGCCCGTCTTTTCACTACATCTGTATCTTTGGGGTAAATACCCAGTAGTGCAAGTGCTGGGTCATAGCGAAGCTCTATTTTTAATTTCTTAAGGAATCTACACACTGTTTTCCAAAGTGGCTGCACAAACTTGCATTCCCACCAACAGTGTAAGAGGATTCCCCTTTTTCCACATCCTCTCCAACACTTGTTGTTTACTGGATTGTTAATTTTGGCCATTCTGACTGGTGTAAGGTGATATATCATTGTGGTTTTGGTTTGAATCTCCCTGATGGCTAATGATGATGTACATTTTTTCGTGTGTCTCTTAGCCATCTGTATGCCTTCATTGGAGAATTGTCTGTTCATGTCTTCTGCCCATTTTTTGACATGATTATCTGTTTTTTGAGTGTTGAGTTTGAGGAGTTCTTTGTAGATCTTGGATATCAGCCCTTTGTCTATAGTGTCATTTGCGAATATCTTTTCCCATTCCGTGGGTTGTCTCTTTGTTTTGTTGACTGTTTCCTTTGCTGTGCAGAAGCTTTTGAGCTTGATGAAGTCCCAAAAGTTCATTTTCGCTTTTGTTTCCTTTGCCTTTGGAGACATGTCTTGAAAGAAGTTGCTGTGGCCGATGTCAAAGAGGTTACTGCCTGTGTTCTACTATAGGATTCTGATGGATTCCTGCCTCACATTGAGGTCTTTTATCCATTTTGAGTTTATCTTTGTGTATGGTATAAGAGAATGGTCAAGTTTCATTCTTCTATACATAGCTATACAATTTTTCCACCAACTGTGGTGCCTTTTATTATGCAAAGAGATTTGAAATTCTTTGTTTCTTATGGCTTAAACTTTTATTATAAGTATTCGTGTTTTTTTAAAAAGACCTTATTTATTTGACAGAGAGAGACACAGCGAGAGAGGGAATACAAGCAGGGAGAGTGGGAGAGGGAAAAGCAGGCTTCCAGCTGAGCAGGGAGCCCGATGCAGAGCTCCATCCCAGAACTCTGGAATCATGACCTGAGCCAAAGGCAGACGCTCAACGATTGAGCCACCCAGGCGTCCCTATGTTTATTTTTCTTTCTTTTTTTTTTAAAGATTTTATTTATTTATTTGACAGAGATCACAAGCAGGCAGAGAGGCAGGCAGAGAGAGAGAGGAAAGGAAGCAGGCTCCCTGCCGAACAGAGAGCCCGACACGGGGCTCGATCCCAGGGCCCTGGGACCATGACCTGAGCTGAAGGCAGTGGCTTTAACCCACTGAGCCACCCAGGCGCCCCCCTATGTTTATTTTTCTTAATATGTATTTATTTTAAAGTAGGAGAGCACGAGTGCACATGAGCAGGGGGAAGGGCAGAGGGAGAGAGAGAAAATCTCAGACAGACTCCCTGCTGAGCACAGAGCCCCAACACAGGGCTCAGTCCCACAGCCTGGAAATCACGACCTGAGCTGAAATCAAGAACCGGACACTCAACTGACTGAGCCCCCCAGGCACCCCGTAAGTGTTCATGTTTAAAGGATGAAATCTTAGAATGGTTTCCTGTGTAGAAAAAATGTTTCATTAAATTTTAAAAAGCATATTAAGATCATTCAAAAGAAAGGGTATTAAAAAAAAACTATGGTTTCTATATATTACTGTTTACCTTAAATAATAATATATGCAAGGTTTAGCAAAAATATGTAAAATATAGTCTAAGGAGACTCAGTGCCAGAACATCCTGGTCCACTCCAGAGCTCTGGCTTCAGCCACCCCCAAAAATGAGTGTTGACCATTTCTTGAGCATCCTGTTAGTGTTTCTTTATATGTCCTTATATGGCATATAAATGACATAAATATATATATATATCTATATATAATCTCTACATGAAGACAAGCTCTTGCAAATGCGCGTTTTTCCTAATCACGATTTTCTTCTTGTATGAGCAGTCAGGTTCCATATTTTGGATGTTTGCTCACAGTTTAAGTCTCCTCCCTCCCCCTTTGTCTAATGCCTCCCACTTGATCAGGCTGATGAGAAAGTCTAAGTGGTATCTCCTCTAGAGATGGCAAGAGATTCAGATCACACAGGCCCCTGCCCCTGGGCAAGGATTCTTGCCCCAGCCCCACCCCCCAGCCACAATGAACCCCAAACCAGGCTCTTTTCACTGCTTTCTGAAGCCCAATCAGAGCTGCTTGAAGGGCCAGCCCTCCCCTCCCCAGAGACCTTTATTATGTGATTTGTAAACCTTTTCCTACCTTCTTGCTCTGTGTATCCCTGTGCTACGCTGACCTCAGTCTCTACATGGGACTCACTCCACGGGTGACCGTAATCACTGGCACCGCCCGCCACGTCCAGGCAGGACCGCTAGGCTGTGGGTCAGCTTCTCTTGCTCTGACCTGCTCACCGGCGCTGACGCCTGATGGCAGCATGTTCCGCGGGCGCTCGGGGCTGGGGAGCGCCTGCTGTGACCCGTGCTGCCCCGTGTCGCATGGCTGACCCTCCGAAGCCTCAGTTCTGTGTTCAGCCTACCAGACTCGGCGGTTTGCACGATCCCCGGGCATGTGGGAGCAGGAGTGTGAGAGCGAGGCCCTCCTTAAAGTGGTCTGGGACAATGTGTTTGCTGGCTTATGTCTGTGTGAGGGTAGCACTGTGACAGGGGCCGGGCTGGCCCCACTTACCAGAGGGTGGGGGTGGCAGAGGGGACTCTATCCTGTGCAAGAGGAGGGCCCACTGGGGGATCACTCCTGAAATAGTGGTCACTGAGTTAGAGAAACAGAAGAGAGAGGGCAGGGCAGCCAGAAGCCCATGGGCTGAGAGTCCACACCCCTAATCCCAGGGACCCTTCAGTCCCTCTCTGCCACCCCTCCTCTCCTGCAGCAAAGATCCGGAGCCTCAAGTTTAAGGGACACACTCAGGGTCCCCCTGTGGCACAGCAAAG
Organism: Taxidea taxus jeffersonii; assembly: GCA_003697995.1. Lineage (NCBI taxonomy): Eukaryota > Metazoa > Chordata > Mammalia > Carnivora > Mustelidae > Taxidea > Taxidea taxus. Next base: position 21,769 of record ML108295.1, on the reverse strand, counting down.
GCGTTAGTTCAAACTTGACCTGAGCCCAGGGTCCTCAAGCCCAATATAACAGTCAGTGGTCATGCGGGAGGCTCCAGGCCCTGCCGGCGCTGCTCTGAGGCTCCCGGGAGAAAACAATGTAGGAATACCCGGGTAGAGAGCACCCTGCTTCCCTGAAGTATACCCAGTGATGGACGAAGACAAAACCGGAGAGGAAGCCGAAGAAAAAAGTGTTGAAACTGATGCAGAGAAACTGGCTCTGAAGACCCAGAGGGGGTCCCACAGGACCAGCCAAGAGGGTCCTTGGTTATGCTCAGGATAGAAATCAAATGTTAGCCCGCAGGAAGTGAGAGCAGAGTTTATTGAAGATAGAGTGCGGGTTCAGATGGAGTGTCTGGGAGACTCAGAAAGGAATAGGAGAGTGAGTCTCGTCTTTCGGGTCTGGAGGTTTTAAAGGGTATTTTTAAAATTTATTTATTCGGGGCTCCTGGGTGGCTCAGTGGGTTAAGCCTCTGCCTTTGGCTCAGGTCATGATCTCAGGATCCCGGGATCGAGCCCCGCATCAGGCTCTCTGCTCAGCAGGGAGACTGCTTCCTCCTCTCTCTCTGCCTGCCTCTCTGCCTACTTGTGATCTCTGTCTGTCAAATAAATAAGTAAAATCTTATTTTTAAAAAACGTTCTGTTTATTTGATGCAGGGCTCCATCCCAGGACCCTGGGGTCATGACCTGAGCTGAGCCAGGTGCCTAACCATCTGAGCCATCCAGGGACCCCTCGGGTCTGGAGTTTTTATTGAGAATGCTGGTTTGATGTACATGTCCTCTCAGGTGTCAGGGAACTGGTCCAGTGAGCACGAGTGCTCTGGTGTCCTCCATACCTCACTTGTGCCTTGGAGCCAGGTGTCTTGGTGGCAGGGTATCTAGAGTCAGTGGTCTTGGAAAGGTGTACGATGATCCCTCCAGGTCACTCTTAGATGTTATCTGTTGTGCTGGAAAACACCAAAGAAATCATTAACTCCCTGATCTTTACAAGGAGAACATACCTTAAGGCATGTGTCAGGGGGTGCCTGGGTGGCTGAGTCCATTAAGCCTCTGACTCTTGATGTCAGCTCAGATCTGGATCTCAGGGTCCTGAGTTCAGGCCCTGTATTAGAGGCTACTTTAAAAAAAAAAAAAAAAAGAGGCTTGGGGCGCCTGGGTGGCTCAGTGGGTTAAGCCTCTGCCTTCGGCTCAGGTCATGATCTCAGGGTCCTGGGATCGAGCCCCACATCAGGCTCTCTGCTCAGCCAGGAGCCTGCTTCCCCCTCTCTCTCTGCCTGCCTCTCTGCCTGCTTGTGATCTCTCTCTCTCTCTCTGTGTCAAATAAATAAATAAAATCTTCTTAAAAAAAAAAGAGGTGGGGCTCCTGGGTGGCTCAGTGGGTTAAAGCCTCTACCTTCAGCTCAGGTCATGATCCCGGGGTCCTGGGATTGAGCCCCATGTCAGGTATTCTGCTCAGTGGGGAGTCTGTCCCCCCCCCGCCCCTGCCTGCCTCTCTGCCTACTTGTGATCTCTGTCAAATAAATAAATCTTTAAAAAAAATACACTAAAAAAAAAAGAGGCTTGTGTAAGGCAGGGGTGCAGGTACAAGCAAGAATAGAAGCAGGAAAAGTAGCGAAGGAAAAAAAGTCCTTTTTTTGTGAGGTCCCTTCAGTTTTCCTGTCTCAAAACCAAGGTCTACAATTTGACCAAGTGAAAATTCAATATATATTAAAATAATTTACACAACAAAAAAGATAAGAATAAACTCCTTCGGGGGCGCCTGGGTGGCTCAGTGGGTTGAGGCCGCTGCCTTCGGCTTGGGTCACGATCCCAGGGTCCTGGGATCGAGCCCCGCATTGGGCTCTCTGCGGACAGCCTGCTTCCTCCTCTCTCTCTGCCTCTCTGCCTACTTGTGATCTCTGCCTATCAAATAAAAATAAATAAATAAATCTAAAAAAAAAAAAAAAAGAATAAACTCCTTCGTGCTTTGGGCCTCTACAACATGTGTTCTATAATGCATTGATTTAGGAAACTTTATGCAAATAATCAATACTAAGGTTCAACTTGCCGCTAAAGCTGGGGACCCGACTATACTTAAGCAGGGTACCCCTGATAATCTTTATTTTTTAAAGCCTTTTTTAAAATACTTTATTTATTTATTTATTTGATAAATCACAAGTAGGCAGAGAGGCAGGCAGAGAGAGAGGAGGAAGCAGGCTCCCCACTGAGCAGAGAGCCCGATGGGGGGCTCGATCCCAGGACCCCGGGATCATGACCCGAGCCGAAGGCAGAGGATTTAACCCACTGAGCCACTCAGGTGCCCCATCCCTGATAATCTTAGGGGAGTTGCTGAATATAATACAGAGGACAAATAAGCATGTCTCACTTGAACCACGAGAACCGTGCTCTTACCTAAAAACCTCTCATGGTCCTAGCGCCCATTTTCTTTTTTTTTTTTTTCTTTAAAGATTTTAGTTATTTACCTGAGAGAGAGCGCGCACAGAGAAAGGGAGAGAAGCAGACTTCCCACTGAGCAGAGAGCCCAGTGTAGGGCTCGACCCCATGACCCCTCAGATCATGAGCCTAAGATAGACACTTAACCGGCTAAGCCACCCAGGCACCCCACACCCATTTTCTTTAAATATCCCCTACGGAACAGAGAAAGACTGAACCCACTGTGTCTCATCTCCCTCTCCTCCCTTCTCATGCTCCCCCTATCTCTCTCTCATGACTAAAAAAATTTTTCTTTTTTTTTTTTTTCAGATTTTATTTATTTATTTGACAGAGATCACACAAGTAGGCAGAGAGGCAGGCAGAGAGGGGAGGGGGGAGAAGCAGGCTCCCTGCTGAGCAGAGAGCCCGACGTGGGACTCGATCCCAGGACCCTAGGATCACAACCCGAGCTGAAGGCAGTTGCTTAGCTGACTGAGCCACCCAGGTGCCCCTAAATAAATAAAATCTTAAAAAAAAAACCCTTTATCAAATTTTTAAATTTTGTTTTTGGTACTCCACTGACCTTCCTGCACCACCCCCCAGTTAAATTACTTAATCCAACCAAACGTAAATTAAACAGGGCCTTCAAGGAATCCAAACCATTTATTGAAAACTCCTTTTTTAATGAATAAGTGGCTATTCCCTCTGGTTCTCCTTTTAACAGCCTTATTTGGTCTAGTGTTTAAATCTGGAAAGAATGAATGACACGTCAGGGTGGATTCCTGCAAACTTGAGGCTGCATCTGCGCCAGATGAATCCCTATTCCCAGGCCCCACCGTAATGGAAATTCATGACCCTGTCCATTCAGCAGCAGGTACATATCCTGCCATCAGAGGCTTGAGCAAGTCCCATTTGTTCAGTGCCCGTTTCAGCCGCCTGTCAAGTGCAGTTGGTCTTTACCTCTCAGATGACATGATGCACCTCTACCTGGTTACCTGCAGGGGTGTCCAACCGCAGCCTGTGCACTCAGCCTCTGTGGGTGGGATCCAACCTGCACCCACCTTGCTCCAGCAGCACGGGTATGACATCATACTAATGACAGCCTCTGCTGAGGATATTTGGGATATAAAAATTTTGATAAAAAGAGTTCATAAAGGGACGCCTGGGCGGCTCAGATGATTGGGTGTCTGCCTTCTGCTCAGGTCACCGTCTCCACGTCCTCGGATTGAGCCCCAGATTGGGTTCCAGCCCCTCATTCCAGCTCAGCGGGGAAGCCTGCTTCTCCCTCTCCCCCTGCTTGTGCTCTGTCTCTGTATCAAATGAATAAATTTTTTAAAATTTTCTTTTTAAAAAAAGAGCCCAGGGGCGCCTGGGTGGCTCAGTGGGTTAAGGCCTCTGCCTTCAGCTCAGGTCATGATCCCAGGGTCCTGGGATCAAGCCCCGCATCGGGCTCTCTGCTCAGCGGGGAGCCTGCTTCCTCCTCTCTCTCTGCCTGCCTCTCTGCCTGCTTGTGATCTCTGTCTGTCCAAAAATTAAAAAAAATAAAAATAAATAAATTAAATAAAGAAATAAATAAATAAAAAGGGGCTAGCCCAGGGGCACCTGGATGGCTCCCTCATTGGGCGTCTGCCTTCAGCTCGGGTCATGATCCTGGGGTCCTGGGATCGAGCCCCACATCAGGCTCCCGGCTCAGCGGGGAGCCTGCTTCTCTCTCTCCCACTCCCCCTGCTTGTGTTCTCCCTCTCACTGTCTCTCTCTCACTGTCAAATGAATAAAAATCTTTAAAAATATATATTATAAAAAAGGGGGGCTAGCCCATTGCCATATGTATGATGCAAGGCCCTGGCACCTTGTTTAAATTCTTTTTTTTTTTCAAAGATTATTTATTTGTTAGAGAGCGAGCACAGGCAGACAGAGAGGCAGGCAGAGGCAGAGGGAGAAGCAGGCTCCCTGCTGAGCAAGGAGCCCGATGTGGGACTCAATCCCAAGATGCTGGGATCATGACCTGAGCCGAAGGCAGCCGCTCAACCAACTGAGCCACCCAGGCGTCCCAAAATTCCTTTTTTTTTTTTAAGATTTTATTTATTTATTTGACAGAGATCACAAGTAGGCAGAGAGGCAGGCAGAGAGAGAGAGGGAAGCAGGCTCCCTGCTGAGCAGAGAGCCCGATGCAGGGCTCGATCCCAGGACCCTGAGATCATGACCTGAGCCAAAGGCAGTGGCTTAACCCACTGAGCCACTGAGGCGCCCTTCCTTGTTTAAATTCTTAAAAATTGGGGCACCTGCGTGGCTCAGTCAGTTAAGTGTCTGACTTCAGCTTATGTCATAATCTCAGGGTCCTGGAATCGGGCCCTGCATAGGGCTCCTTGCTCAGTAAGAAGCCTGCTTGTCCCTCTCCCTTCCCCTTGCCCCTCCCCTTGTGCTCTGTCTCTCAAAGAAATAAAATCTTTTTAAAAAATCTTAAAAATTATTTGGTAATTAGAAGCCTGTTCCCTCCTTGACACCATGAAGTAACTGCTGTCCCTCTCAGCAGCCATCACACTGGCTAGATCCCTTTGGTGTTGTGGCCACAACTCTTTGCTTAAAATTTTACTTGAGCCTCTTGCTGCTGTGACTTGTAAAATTGTCCACCCTGACTAGGAACCCCCACACAGCACAGGAAGGTTCTGGACTCTGGTCCATTTGCCACACAGCAGGCACACCTGTGAGTGCCCCCGACACTGTATCACGACAGAGGCTTCAGTGAGCTCTCCTCAGGCCTCCTGGGGTTGCCCGTGATGGCCTTACGTTGTCCATGGGCTTCTGAGGCAAGAAGTGGCCCTAGGCCCCAAACTGTGTGCCCGTCCGTCATCAGTCCACCACCTTAGCACTGACCAGCCACGGCTTCAGCTACGTTTCTAGACTCTTGGGTAATTGCCAAGAGATGCTCCTTCGTGGTAAAAATTCGGGGACTCTTTCCTCCCAGACCTCTCCAACATACAAACCAAGGTAACATTTGTCGACACGTGCGCTGAGGTCTCAGTGTGAGTCCTTGCCTGGACACGCCTTACCACACCAGAGTTCTAGAAGCTACTGAGAGCGACGAAGGCACTCATGGCGCTACTCCGAACACACAGGGGTGGGCTCTCCAGAAGGCATTCAGTGGAAATTTCTGCTCTCCCACCTCTCCAGGTTTAGGCCTCCTAGGGTGCCATATAGGTCACTGAAATAAATTCTGACCAGTTGATCAGTCATCAGGGATGAATATGAACACCTCTGTCTTTTTTTTTTTTTCCCCAGGAGGACTTCTTTACAGCAGTTTTAGGTTTACAGAAAGCTTCATCAGAAAGTACGAAGAGGGGCGCCTGGGTGGCTCAATGGGTTAAAGCCTCTGCCTTCGGCTCAGGTCATGATCCCAGGGTCCTGGGATCAAGCCCAGCATCGGGCTCTTTGCTCTGCATGGGGCCTGCTTCCTCCTCTCTCTCTGCCTGCCTCTCTGCCTACTTGTGATCTCTGTCAAATAAATAAATAAAATCTTAAAAAAAAAAAAAAAGTACGAAGAGAGGGGCGCCCAGGTGGCTCCATCGGTTACACATCTGCCTTCAGCTCAGGTCATGGTCCCCGGGTCCTAGGATAGAGCCCTGCATGGGACTCCCTGCTCCGTGGGGAGCCTGCTTCTCCCTCTCCCTCTGCTCCTTTCCCCATTTGTGTGCTCAGGTACACACGCGTTCTCTCTCTGTCTCTCAAATGAGTAAATAAAAGCTTTAAAAAAAAAAAGTACAGAGAGTTCCCACATAACCCCCTTGCCTTCATATAGTTTGCCCTGTTTTTTATATTTCGCATCACTGTGGCATAGTTGTTACATTCTGTGAGCCAGTACTGATGCGGTAAAGTCCTTGGTTTACAGTAGCCAGACTGTGTCACACAGTCTCTGGGCTTTGGCAGCATCAAATGATGTGTGTCTGTCATTTCTGGATCATGTAGTCTACTTTCCCTTCCCTACACACTCTGTGTCATCCATTTAGTCATTCCTCCTTCCCATCCCCCAAATCCCTGGCAACTGTCAGGGATGGGGGGCAACTGTCATTAACTGTCTCCAATTTTGGGCTTTCCAGAACTATGCTTGGAATCATACAGTGGGTAGCCTTGCCATAGTCTTGCTTTCACCTCGCAATATGATTTTGAGGTTATCCCATGTCTTTCTGGCTTGACACCTCCTTTCCTGTTACTACTGAATAATATTTCATTATATAGAGATCCCAGTGATTACTTTTCCATTTACCTGTTGGAGGCTATTTTAGTTACATGTAAGTCTTGGCAATCCCGAATAAAGCTCTTATAAACACTCGTGTGCAGGTTTCTTTATGTAGTTTTTTTTTTATGAGTTTACAAATTATTTGGGGTAATAGGAAGGATGGTGATTGCTGGATAGTATGGTTAAAAAAATAGGTTGTTTTTTAAGAAACTGCCTACCTCCCAAGATAGGCATATATTTTCCATTCCCATCGGCCATGAATGAAGGTTCCTGTTGCCCCACATCTTCACTATTATTTGTTTTTTTTTTTCAATGTCTTGAATTTTTGCTGTTGTTATAAATGTCTGGCTATATATCATTCTCTTATTCACAACTTCTTTTTTTTTTAAGATTTTATTTATTTATTTGGCAGCCAAAGATCACAGGCAGGCAGAGAGAGAGAGGGGGGAAGCAGGCTCCCTGCTGAGCAGAGAGCCCTATGCAGGGCTCCATCCCAGGACCCTGAGATCATGACCTGAGCCAAAGGCAGAGGCTTTAACCCACCGAGCCACCCAGGTGCCCCCACAACTTCTTTTAAGATTTTTATTTACTTATTTGTCAGAGAGAGAGCACATAAGCAGGCAGAGTGGCAGGCAGAGGCAGAGAGAGAAGCAGGCTCCCTGCCGAGCAAGGAGCCCGATACAGGACTCAATCCCAGGACCCTGGGATCACGACCCCAGCTGAAGGCAGTGGCTAAACCGACTGAGCCATCCAGGCGTCCTTATTCACAACTTCTAATGACATGGTATTGAGCTTCTTTTTATATGCTTAATTACCATCTATATATCTTCTTTGGTGAGAATTGTGTTCACATCTTTCTCCCATTTTTTTAAAGATTTTATTTATTTATTTGACAGAGATCACAAGTAGGCAGAGAGAGGGGGGGAAGCAGAGAGCCTGATGTGGGGCTCGATCCTGGGACCCTGAGATCATGACCTGAGCCGAAGGCAGAGGCTTAACCCACTGAGCCACCCAGGCACCCCATCTTTCTCCCATTTTTTAATTGTGTTGCTTGTCTTACTGTTCTTGTCTTCAGAGTTCTTTGGACATTTTGGATACTAGCCCTTTATCAGAGAAGTCTTTTGTGAAGATTTTCTTCCAGTCTGTGGCTTCTATTTTCCATCTCTTAATTTACGCAGATCGGGTTTTCATTTTAATAAAGCCAAACTCAGCTACCTTTTTTCTTTCATGGCTCTTGATTTTGGTGTTCTGAGAAATAATTACCAAACCCCAGGTCATCTGTGTTTTCTCCTACGTTATCTTCTGGAAATTTTTTTTTTAATTTTTATTTATTTGACAGACGGAGAGCACAAGTAGGCAGAGAAGCGGGCAGAGGGAGGGGAGGAAGCAGGCTCCCCGCCGAGCAGAGAGCCCGATGCGGGGCTCGATCCCAGGACCCTGGGATCATAACCCGAGCCGAAGGCAGAGGCTTTAACCCACTGAGCCACCCAGGCGCCCCTCTTCTGGAAAATTTTTTATAAGATTTCTGAGTCCATTTTGAGTTAATTTTTACGAAAGCTGTAAGCTCTGTGTCCAGATTTTTTTTTTCATGTGGATTCTGCTTTTCCTGGCACTTTTTGTTGAAAAGACTGTCTTCTGTATTGAATGGCCTTTGTCTTTTATCAAAGATCAGTTGACTGTATTTGTTTGACTCTATAGGAAGGCACAATTTTTCCTTTTCTATATTAACTTTTTATCCCTTCAGCCTTACTCTACTCTCTTCTAGTTCAAAGGACTTTCCTTATTGTTGTGGATTGTTTGACTTCTGCTCCTTAGATATTCATTTTTATACGTGTCAAAGACAGTTTTTGTTTTTTACTTCCCATTATATATGCTCTTTTTTAAAAAAGATTTTCTTTATTTATTTGACAGACAGAGATCACAAGTAGGCAGAGAGGCAGGCAGAGAGAGAGGAGGAGCAGGCTCCTCTCAGAGCAGAGAGCCTGATGCGGGGCTTGATCCCAGAACCCTGGGATCATGACCTGAGCCGAAGGCAGAGGCTTTAACCCACTGAGCCACCCAGGCAGCCCCTGTATGCCTTTTATTTCCTTTTCTTGTCTCCTTAATTAGCTATGACTTCTAGAGATTGTGTCAGCTGCCAGAGGTTGAGGTTGAGGTCCTTCAAGACCGCACGCACACACCCGGGCTGTTACCCGTGCTTTTAACCTACGGATTAGAATTTCTGTCAACCCCCTCCAACTCAGGAGGGCTGGCACAAGTCCAGGTTGTGACCTATTCTGACGTGATAAATCAGAGGTTCCCATATCCTCCTCCTTGGCTCTGGTTTGATGAATACTAATTTGCTAGAGCAGCTCACAGAACTCAGTGAAACATTGTACTTACTAGATTGCCACTTACTATAAAAAGTTACAGCTCAGGAATGGCCAGAGGGAGGGGGGTAAGGTGAGGTATAGGGATAAGACCTAGAGCTTCCATGTTGTCTGGATGGACCACTATCCCCTCCATGTGCTCTCCAGCCTCATCCTGTTAGGTTTCTATGGAGACTGCATTACATAGGCTTGATAGGTTAAATCTGGCCTTTGGCCACTGATTCAGTGCCAGCCCCTGGCCCCCCTGGAGGTCCGGCAGTAGGGCTGAAAGTTACAACTTTCCAATCACATGGTCGGCTCCATTGGCAACCCAACCCCTTCCTTAGGTGCTTTCCCAAAGTCCCTGCACTAACATAGCACCAGCCCTTCATCATTTCCAGCCCTTAGAAAACTCCAAGGTTTTGGGTAGGTTTTGAGGCTGGAACTGTGGAATAAGACCAAATATGTATGCAAAATACGTTTGGTCATTCAGATGACCGGATCGCACTATTGCAGTCTTTGTGAATTTTCCATGTGAACTTGAATATGTATTCTCTTTGATGAAGTATCCCACAGTTTTCAACTAAACCCAGCAATGACACTGTCCAATTAAACTGTGACTTCTCTGATTTTCTTTCCGATGATCTGATTACTAATAGAGGATGTTGACATATTCAACTCTAGTAGTGGATTCATCTGTTTCTCCTTGCCGTTCTGTCCATTTTCCCTCATGTATTTTGCCACGTTATTATTCACATAAGCAGCATGGAATGCTGCGTCTCCTTGGAGACTTTTTTTTTCTTTTAAGAGAGAACCTGAGTTGGCAGAGGGAGTTGGGGGGATGGGCAAAGGGAGAGGGAGAGAGAATCCCAAGCAGGCCCCACACCCAGCATGGAGCCCGATGCGGGACTCAGTCTCACAACCCTGAGACCATGACCTGAGTTGAAATCAAGAGTTGGATGCTTAACCAGCTGAGCCACTGGGGTAAATATAAGGGAGACATTTGGTCTTTGAGCATGCTTCCTGGCAAAGATCCCTGAAGCCCTCGGAATCTCCTGAGTGATAAGGGTGAGAGAGCATGTTTTGTTCTAATGAGGCATTTCTTGGTGGACTCCTACATAGCTTCAGGATGGGGATTGGACACCAGAAACACCAGGCCTTGATGGAAAGTTTAGAACTTTGAGCCCCAGTTCCCAGCCTCTGGAAAGGGAAGAGTGGTTAGAGATTGAGTTAATCACCAAAGGCCATGAGTTAATCATTCCTGCCTACATAATGAAACTTCTATCAGAAACCCTTAAAGATAGGACTCTGAGGGGCACCTGGCTGGCTCAGTTGGTTAAGCACCTGCCTTCTGCTCAGGTCATGATCCTGGAGTCCTGTGATCGAGTCCCGCATTGGGCTCCCTGATCAGCAGGGAATCTGCTTCACCCTCTGACCCTCCCCTTCCCATGCTCTCTCGCTCTCTCATTCTCTCTGTCTCTCAAATAAATAAATAAAATTTAAAAAGAAAAAAAGATGAGACTTCGAGAACCCGTGAAGGTGCTGAAGGCGGGGGGAGGCGGGGACAGCTTGTTGGGAGAGAACATGGAAGCTCCAAATGATCCTGCCCCCCTCACCCCTGCTCCCATTCTTTCCCCCCATGTATCTCTTCCCTTGAGCTGTTCCTGAGTTGTTATCTCTTGCCATAAACCAATAGTTGTCAGTCAGGTGCCTTTTGTTTTTGAAGATTTTATTTATTTATTTGACAGAGAGAGATCACAAGTAGACAGGCAGAGAGATGGGGGAAGCAGGCTCCCTTCAGAGCAGAGAACCTGTTGTGGGGCTCGATCCCACAACCCTGAGATCATGACCTGAGCCGAAAGCAGAGGCTTAACCCACTGAGCCACCCAGGCGCCCCCGTCGGGTGCTCTCTTAAGTTCTCAGAATTGTTTTAACAAATTATCAAACCTCAGGGGTTTCAGTGGCGTCTGTGGATCTGTAGTCAGCTGGGTGGAAATGTCGGTAGACGAGGCACCCCACTGATGGCTGGCATCTGAAATGGGGCAGTTTTGTTGTAGTGAATGCTTAATCTGTGAATCTGATGCGTAGTGTTAGTACTGAGTTGAACTAATGGCCACACGATGGGGGAGTCAGAGTTGGAGCCGTGGTATTAGAGGAACCGTCACATACTTCATGTCAGGAAGGAAGAATCCTGTCACTATCATAAGTATTTCTCTGTCTTCCACCTCCTCAGGTCCAACACGTGCCAAGAAAATCCCAGTCAGTCGTGCTGTCATAAAATAGATTCTGAGGGGCGCCTGGATGGCTCAGCCGTTAAGCGTCTGCCTTTGGCTCAGGTCATGGTCCCGGGGTCCTGGGATCGAGCCCTGCGTCGGGCTCTCTGCTCAGTGGGGAGCCTGCTTCTCCCTCTCCCACTCCCCCTGCTTGTATTTCCTCTCTCACTGTCTCTCTGTCAAATAAATAAATAAAATCTTTAAAAAAATAGATTTTGAGAGGACAGGCCTGGTTAAGAACAAAATATTGTGGACATATTTTTAAATGGCTACTTTTTGTCTCTCTGAGTTTGGAAACAGTAGTTTCCCTGTGACCTCAGTTCTCTGAAGGATCTAAGTAGAGTTGTTGATTTTAATGTGTGTGTGTTTTTTTCTTCCTATGAGGAGAAGAATACTGGCATCTAAACTCCTTACATGGCTGACCAGAAACCAGGAGTCTGACATTTTTTGGTATTCGTCTGCTGATAGCTTTAAACCTTCTCCTTTCCTCCCCTTGCACTCCATCTCTGTACAAGGGGACAAGACAGCTTAACTATTCACTGCTTTGGTGCTGGCAAGATATTCAGTTCACTGAAGGCCCTGTCTCTGTACCCGAAGTGTCACCCTAGCCCACTCCCAAACCTCAATAAAAAATCCAACCAGGTTCCTTTCCTTGTTCTCTCAAGGCATTTCTCCCCTGGTCGAGAGGCCTGCCCTGCCCCCACTGGGCACTTGCATTATGGAAGAAATCTTTTCATGCCCTCTTGGCCTGTGTGTGTGGTCAGTCTGTTCTGAGTCAGATCTTGAGTGGGCATCTAGCTTCCTCTGCAGGTGAGTATTAGAGCTACAGAATAGGTAACCTGGCGTATATATTGCAATGCATTTTATTTATTCTGTTGATAAATCCTTCACATCTTTCCATACCAATATGTTTTACCCCTTATTTTGTTTTGTTTTTAAGATTTTATTTATTTATTTGACAGAGAGAGATCACAAATAGGTAGAGAGGCAGGCAGAGAGAGAGGAGGAAGCAGGCGCCGTGCTCAGCAGAGAACCCAGTCTGGGGCTTGATCCCAGGACCCTGAGATCATGACCTGAGCCAAAGACAGAGGCTTTAACCCGCTGAACCACCCAGGCACCCCTGTTTTTAAGAGCTATGTAACCAATTCTTTCCAAATAAACACTTGTTACCGGTTTTTACTGCCCAAATCTGTGAACTAGAATCCAGATTTCTATATTACAGGGCCAAGAATAAAGAATAAGAATTTCATGCTTCTCCAAACTTAATTTTTTAAATTGTTATCATCAAATATATTTAGAAAATGATATGTATAATGTTTTATGGGAAGATTTTATAGTAATAACAATATATAGTAATAACAACATCTTTGTGATCATCATGATTTATAAGTGGGCATTGGGCAGTTTTTGTCTCCTGAGGCTCCTGATCAGACTTCTCTTCTTCCTGCACCATGAATGACCTCTGTCTTGATGCTTTATTCTCCATAACCTTTGCCCTCTTTTTTTTTTTTTTCACTAAATGGTATTCTTTTAGTTTTACCTTTAGATACATGAATATAGGGGCGCCTGGGTGGCTCAGATCGTTAGGTGTCTCCTTTCAGCTGGGGTCATGGTCCCACGGTCCTGGGATAGAGCCCCACATCGGGCTTCCTGCTTGTCGGGGAGCCTACTTCTCCCTCTGCCTCTGCTGTTCCCCCCTGCTAGTGCTCTCTCACTCTCTCTGTCAAATAAATAAAAATAATAAATAAATAGATATTAATGAAATCACATTCAAACTGTGTTTTGGTTGGTTCTTTGCAATGGTATGTTTCGTAAATGCTTGTATCTTGAGGCTGCGAGCCATCCAACTTACTCATCCGTTGCTACACTTTTGGTATTTGGACTTTTTCAAATTTCATTTTTACTCTCATTAAAAATACAGCTCCTTTCTTTATTGTGTCAGGCTCCCAAGTACAAGTACACAATAAGTTCTCTGGACATTGGAGAAATACTGTAGCTCGGGATCAAAATTAGATTGACAGGGAATGGCAATGGAGCATATCAGTTGATGGTTTCCTCCACTCGTGCATGATCTGTGTATTTGCTGACTGGTCACCCACACCTGGCATTATTAAATTGGCTAATTTTCATCCTAACCAGTATGAAATGTAATGTGTTTGGCCTTTTTTTTTTTCCCTTATTACTTAGCAGTTAGACTTTTTTATTTTTCAAGATTTATTTTTTTAGAGAGAGATGGCACAAACAGCAGGGGAAAGAGAGGGAGAGAGAATCCCACACAGACTCTGCACTGAGCGTGGAGCCCTACATGGGGTTTGATCCACTGAGTCACCCAGGCGCCCCTGCAAACTATTTTTTAATACAGTTTTTTAATATTTTATTTATCCATTTGACAGAGAGCACAAGCAGGGGGAGCAGCAGGCAGAGGGAGAAGCAGGCTCCCCACTTAACGAGGAGCCTCCCACGGGGCTTGATCTCAGGACCCTGGGATCATGACCTGAGGTGAAGGCACACACCCAGCCAAGTGAGCCACCCAGGCGCACCTAACTCTTTAGTATTGCATGTTATTACAGATATTTTCTTCTACCTTGTTTTTTAATTTCCTTAGTTTGATTATTAATTCTTCAGTCTCTTGTTTCAGGTCTTAATGTTTCCCTCATATGAGAAAATTCTCCCTATTTTTGGATCAATGAAGCATTTATCTATAACTTCTACAGGTGTCCTAGTTTTATCTTTCACATTTAAATCTATAATGAATTGGCTATTTTCCATGGAATATAAGTGAATACAATGCATTTTTCCAGGTAGATAACAGTTTGTCTTTCTGGGAGCGCCTGGGGGGCTCAGTCAGTTAAGCCTCTGCCTTCAGCTCAGGTCATGATCCCAGGGTCCTGGGATCAAGCCCCTCATTGGGCTCCTTGCTCAGCAGAGTCTGCTTCTCCCTCACCTCTGCTCCTCCACCAGCTCATTCTCTCTCTCTCTCTCTCTCTCTCTCTCTCTCCCTACCCCCCCATCACTTTCAAATAAAATCTTTAAAAAAATAAAAGGGTTTCTGATGTCTGCCACTGTACTACAATGCCTGATCTGCCCTTGACCAGCTTCCAAAATTAATGCTGGCCCATGGAAGATGCTTTTCCTTTCTCTTGGCCTCTTTTTCTCTCTGCTAATCCTATGCTGTCTAGAATGCTATAGTTTGAAAATCTTTGATGTGTATTAGGCAAGCCACCCCTTTGTTCTTTGGAAGACTTTTGTTCCTCATACTGGTTTGGAGGAATAGTTTTTGTTGATCCCCTGTTGGGGAGTGATGGGATTTTATAAAAATACATTTTGGAAGAGGAAACATCTTGGGAAATGGAGTTATTTCTAAGAGCATGTACCATATTTTTACTTTTTTCATTCTCCTTTGATAGTCAATAAAAATTTAAATCTTGGGGCACCTGAGTGGCTCAGTGGTTAAGCCTCTGCCTTTGGCTCAGGTCATGGTCTCAGGGTCCTAGGATCGAGCCCCGCATCAGGCTCTCTGCTCAGCGGGGAGCCTACTTCTCCATCTCTCTCTCTCTCTCTCTGCCTGCCTCTCTGCCTACTTGTGATCTCTGTCAAGTAAATAAATAAAATCTTTAAAAAGAAAATTTAAATTTAAATTTAAAAAAATTAAATCTTTTGGGGCACCTGGGTGGCACAGTCAGTTAAGCCTCTACATTTGGCTCAGGTCATGATCTCAGGATCCTGAGATGGAGACCCACATCGGGCTTTCTGCTCAGTGGGGAGCCTGCTTCTCCCTTTGCCTGCTTCTCCCCCTGCTTGTGCTCTCTCTTTTTTGTCAAATAAATAAATAAAATCTTTTAAAAAATTTAAATCTTTTTCTGTTAGGATCATTAAATATCATCCATTTGTCTTGTTTAGTATTTAATTAAATTTGTTTGGCAGGGGTTGGGGGGAACGCCTGGCTGGCTCAGTGGGACAAGTGTGCACCTCTTGATCCCGGGTCATCAGTCTGAACCCCACATTGGGTGTCAAGATTACTTAAAAATAAATAAACTTTAAAAATTATAAGGAAATTTGTTCTGGAGGAAACCAGATGCAAGCTTCAAGGAGATGTTATCTCCTGTTGTAGTCCATAGGATGGGTTCAGTCCCCCAAGCGACATGTTGTGACAGCACATGTAAATGTTGTCTTCCCAGGAAGCTTATTAAGAGACTCAGTGTGTGGATCACACAGGCACACTCTCCTGTGCATAACGAAAGTTCAGACTCTCAGAATGAAAACTAGAGTTTGGGATGTATCATATTCTTTGCATAAACAGTTTATGGCACACTGAGTCGCTCTCATCAGGTTGGTGGGCTCCCTCCTACCTCTTCGTTCCCAGATACCAACCGAGGACAAATGCCATGGGCAAGCGTTCATAAGGATCAGCAGTCTCATGCCTGCTAGTAGTGTCCACTCTCTTCTGCACACCGGGTCGTAGGACGTTCTATGAGCAAATGCGCAGGTCCATTATAGCTCAGGTCCATTATAGAGAGAGTCATTAGAGCCCCCCTAGGGAGCTCATTTTACTTCATGGATCCACCAAGAAGTGTGAGTTTCCCCTCTCTTTTCTTAACCAAATGGGTGAATTCTGCCATCCAAATTACTGCGTGGGAGCCTTTTCTCTATCCCCTGCATCTAGACATCTGTGGGTTAATCATCTTTTTCAGAGACCAGCATTTAGGAGAATGAATTGGCTGCGGGCCATGCAGGCCAGGAGGTGAGGCAAGTCATACTCCTGTGCCGTACCTGAGAGAACAGAAGTGAGAGAAATGGAAGGGCGGCCTCCAGGGCAGCTGGATGAAAATCACTGCCTCCTGAAATGGGCAAAGGGAGGTCTTCTGTTCTCTTGGAGGAAAATGCTGCTGAGCCCTTGGTGTGTTTGACAGCAGTGGGCACACTTGCCACCAAAGCACCGTGGCTTTCAAGTGAACTTCCTTGCAAATTGCAGCTTTTGTCCCATTCCTCGCGCTCAGCAGCCTGGACTACACCATTAATGGTTCTGGAAAAGCTCTTCTAGCCTCTTAACATCCCAGCAGATGTGCGTATAGATGCTAAAAATTGGTGAGCAGCAGCTCTGAGGCCCATGAATATAGGAATTTTTATAGAGTTCTAAGTTGTGATACCTTCTTTTTTATACCTGAGCTGTAGTTTCTGTGTAACTCCCTAGCCCCATGAAATGGAACAAATAGAAAGGAGTAACTGAGTCTCTGACAAATATTCTTGTAGACAAGTTAAAATTAATACTCTCTGCTAGATATGTTCATTCAGCCAGTGGCATCCAACTACTGCTTATGGCCTGGAGCGCTTCAGGACTATATGGCCAGCTGGTCCTGGTTATACATTGGATTCCCACGGGTCCCCTGGCCTTACATGTTTGGCGATGGAAATAGAAGGAAAAGCTCCCCATGTTTCACTGTTTTTGATCATTAAAACTTCATGAGGATGTGACCCTGTGCTTCGTGTGTGATATGGTGGCTAATAAGGAAGGAGCTGAGTTTTTTTCTTACAAGGAATTGATGGTCTCAAAATGCAAATGTTTCTTTCCTTTGTATATCATTTCTCTCATTCTCTAACGAGCTTGGGACACTACCGTCAGAGAGCAATAAGACTTGAACATAGTAAAAAAGTAGAAATAATTTCCGTGTGTTCATGATGTTCCTGAATTTATGAGAAATGATTACATACAGTGAGTGAGAATTCTGATGACCAAGTCATAGAATTTTTTGAGATTACAGAATCATGTGAGCTTCTTACGAATTGACTATAGATTCCTAGTGCTGTCTCATCCATCCTCCTTTGCACGTATGTGGGATGTTTTAGGACCCAGTGGCCTTTGAGGATGTGGCTGTAAACTTTACCCTGGAGGAGTGGGCTCTGCTGGATCCTTCACAGAAGAAACTCTACAGAGATGTGATGCGGGAAACCTTGAGGAACCTGGCCTCAATAGGTAAGGATGACACCTTACTTTCACCTTGTCAATTAGAGGCAAGTGTTTCTCACTCATCAGCATTCTTTGATTTGGAATGGGAGTTACTCCAGTAACTCAGGCATGGTCAGAGCTCATCATGGACTTGTAATAATTCTTCTATAATTTATTGTTTTTTTCTGGGTTTTCATTGTAGGGAAAAAATGGAAAGACCATAACACTGAAGATGAGTACAAAAACCAGGGAAGAAAACTAAGGTGAGTTGCATTCATGGTGGAAAGCAGCATCCAAGGGAATCTTTGTATGTTATGAAAATGCAAAAGCAAGCCTAGCTTCAGATGTATTTTCTTCTAGAAAATTTTCACCAAAAGTGTTTCCCTAAATGTGACATATCTTCGGTGTTTTCAAAAATAGTTCATTTGGAAATATTATCCAGAAACTCCATATGTGACTATCACTGTTTTCATGCAATAGTTGTGGTTGAGCCCTCTTGCAGAATATTCATTTTCTTTTTTTTTAAGATTTTATTTATTTATTTGACAGATATAGATCACAAGTAGGCAGAGAGAAGAGAGAGAGAGAGGAGGAAGCAGGCTCCCCGCTGAGCAGAGAGCCCGATGTGTGACTCGATCCCAGCACCTTGGGATCATGACCCGAGCCGAAGGCAGAGGCTTTAACCCACTGAGCCACCCGGGCGCCCAGAATATTCATTTTCAAACAATTCAGACAAGACAGAAAAACGTACCCTTTCCCTTATATGTAAATAATAACAATGTAAATTCTGGTATTTACTAATAGATGTGAAATCACAATAATACACTTCTGGTTGTTTTTTTGTTTTTGTTTTACAGAAGTCATACGGTAGAGAGGCTCTGCCAAAGTAAAGAAGGTAATCAATGTGGAGGAAACTTCAGTCCTATTCCAAATCTTAATCTGAACAAGAAAACTACTGAAGTAAAACCATGGGAATGCAGCATGTGTGGAAAAGTCTTTATGCGCCATTCATCCCTTAATAGGCATAAGCGATCTCACACTTCACCTAAACCATACAAGTATCAGGAATATGGAAAAAAGCCTTATAAATGTAAAGAATGTGGAAAAGCTTTCAGTTATCTCCAGCCTTTTCAAAAACATGAAAGGAATCACAGTGTAGAGAAATCTTACAAATGTAAGGAGTGTGGGAAATCCTTTAGATATCGCCAGTCTGTTCGAAAACACGAAAGGACTCACACTGGAGAGAAACCCTATCAGTGTAAACAATGTGGAAAAGCCTTCAGATATCATCAAACCTTTCAGACACATGAAAGGACTCACACTGGAGAGAAGCCCTATCAATGTAAGCAATGCGGTAAAGCGCTCAGTTGTCCTAGTTCCTTTCGAAGTCATGAAAGAACTCACACGGGGGAGAAACCCTATGAATGTAAAAAGTGTGGTAAAGCCTTTAGTTGTCCCAGTTCTCTTCGAAAACATGAAAGAACTCACACTGGAGAGAAACCCTATGACTGTAAGGAATGTGGGAAAGCCTTCATTTCTCTTGGAAGCTTTCAAAGACATATGATAACACATACTGGAGTTGGACCTTACAAATGTAAGGAATGTGGGAAAGCCTTCAGTTGTCCCAGCTCATATCGAATACATGAACGATCTCACACTGGAGAAAAACCCTATGAATGTAAACAATGTGGCAGAGCCTTTAGTTGTTCTAGTTCCTTTCGAACACATGAAAGGACTCACACTGGAGAGAAACCCTATCAATGTAAAGAATGTGGAAAAGCCTTCCACTGGCTGACCACTTTCCAAGTGCATGTGAGAACTCACACTGGAGAAAAACCCTATATATGTAAGCAGTGTGGGAAAGCCCTCAGTTGTCCCACTTCCTTTCGAAGACATGAAAGGACTCACACTGCAGAGAAACCCTATGAATGTAAACAATGTGGGAAAACCTTCAGTTCTCCTCTAGGTTTGCAAATACATGGAAGAACTCACACTGGAGAGAAACCCTATAAATGTGAGGAATGTGGGAAAGCATTTGTTTCTCTCACAAGTTTTCGAAGACATATGATGACACATACTGGAGATGGACCTTATAAATGTAAGGAATGTGGGAAAGCCTTCAATTGTCCCAGTTCCTTTCGGATACATGAAAGAACTCACACAGGAGAGAAACCCTATGAATGTAAAATATGTGGCAAAGCCTTCAGTTGTTCAAGTTATGTTCAAGTACATGAAAGAACGCACACTGGAGAGAAGCCCTATGAATGTAAGGAATGTGGGAAAGCTTTTATTTATCGTACAACCTTTCGAGGACACATGAGAGTGCACACTGGAGAGAAACCCTATAAATGTAAAGAATGTGGGAAAGCTTTCAGTCGACCCAGTTCGTTTAGAAGCCATGAAAGAATTCACACTGGAGAGAAACTTCTGGAATGTAAACATTGTGGGAAAGCCTTCAATTGGCCCACATCCTTACATAAACATGTGATGAGAATGCACACTAGATAGGTAAATTATAACTGAAAAATACAGAAGAGTTTTCAGTCTTAACAAGTACAAGGTCATGTAAAAACACCACTGGAGAGAAATGCTATAAATGAAAGCAATAGGGAAAGTCTGATAAAAATTAATTCAAGTATAATACTCCAGAGAATTCGCTACATGAAAGAAATGCTTCAAAAGTTAAAAATAATGAATTTCATTCTGAAACTCAGTCTCTGGACTGTGGCTTCCAGTTGTTGCTTTTCAGCTGGACATTGAGTCGAGACAATTCTGTAACCACTGTTTAAGCAGTAGTACATACGTAAGCTTAATAGGTAGCATTTTTTCCTTGAATCAGGTCGTAAAATTTTTGTCTTTCCATTTTGAGGTCTGTTGGATCAATGGATGAGTTAAAGTGTATTTCTAATATGTAAGGAGGGCTAATTTTTTTATATATTTTTTTAATTGTTCAGTAAGTGAAGGGGCCAAGGAATAATGACATTTTGGTATTTGTTGAGATTTTCCTATTGACCTCATGTCACAAGTACTGTATATTCCTTATCCATTATAAATATTCCTCCTTTCATATGAGAAAATATTTCTTTCTTTTTCTTTCATCAAAAGAGACTTATTTTGCTGGCTAATAAGTAGTTGGCATACATTTGTAAGTATGCAGAGTTTATCACAGAGTGTTATCTCATTAGAATTGCTGTTTACTTATTTTCCTTTTATTCTTTGTCATTTCTCCTGTGGGTTGGATATTACACTTTGAGAGACCTGTGATCAAACAAACAAACAAAAATGTAGAATTGGAGATGGCTCTCCTGGAATGTGTCAGGTCAACATGGGTGATTTTTTTACCTAATTTTCTAGAATCTGTTCTCCTTATAGTGTCATATTAGAATTCACTAATAGCCTCACTTGCATGAGATTTGGAAGGCAGAAGGGAAGAAGGCCTTCATTTTTGGAGTCACAGTACAGGCAGTGAGAAAGACTGGAGGCGTTTTCCACACACCTTCCAGGCCATTCTTTGCCCTGCCAGTCAAGAGTATGTTCAGTACCACCACCAACTACTTGACTTCCATTTTCTCAGAGCATAGGTTTCCACAGATGCCTCCACAAGTTCCACAGCAAAGATTGATGCCATTTGGATTTTCCTGCCAAGCCATCATGTGTCCACCAGGCAGCACATGTAGACTATCATGGTTGAGAATGTCCTTTAAAGCGCTAACATCCTTCTTGTCTGGATTGTATTTGTATAAGGTCTAATACGTGTAGTGAGCATCTTGTCCTGGGTTCCTCATCCCACCAGCACAGCTACAGTGATGCAGTCAAAAGGAACCCTGTGGTAGTTTGTTTCTCTACTGCATTGTACAGTGACTTCTGTGACCCAGTCCTTTCTTGTGAGAATAAACACCTTCCTCTTACAGGCAGACTGTGGATGTTTCTCATTACTTACAACTGAACCTAATTCTTCAGTACATTTTCAGTTTGTATGTGATTTACATTTTTTTTAATCAAACCAACATTTCTGTACATGTTCCTTTAAAGTATCTTATTAACTGCTGTATACTAACAAATATTATTTTCTCCATTTCCTGATAGGATATGTTAAAACATGCCATTGCAATTGTGGATTTTAAAATCAACTTGTAATTTTGTCCTCATGGTAACTTTCTGAGTCAATACCATCATGTACATACAAGTTAAAGTACTTTTTCCTCAATTTTTTATTCTGTAGTTAATAACTTCTGCAATTAAACAAATTTCTCATCATCCTTAATTCCAAAAGCTTACATCATGGTTTTGTCAGTGCCTTCTTGCCAAAGACTACCAGAATGACATCTGCAGTCAAAAGAGAAGGAGAGGGGCACCTGGGTGGCTCAGTGGGTTAAAGCTTCTGCCTTTAGCTCCGGTCGTGATCCCGGGGTCCTGGGATTGAGCCCCACGTCGGCTCTCTGCTCGGCAGGGAGCCTGTTTCCCTCTCCCAATCTCTCTCTCTCTCTGCCTGCCTCTCTGCTTACTTGTGATCTCTGTCAAATAAATAAATAAAAATCTT
>RCUC01156108.1:0-40551 GCA_003697995.1 Taxidea taxus jeffersonii | reverse complement strand
GGGAATCTAAATCTAATTTAAGTATTCACCAGTAAAATACTTACCTTTTCTACTAGTGGTATTAACTGTTGGTGTTCTGCTAAAGTCTTTAATAATTCCATAATGAAAGGCAGGTAATTATGCTTCCTTCTGATATTTTCAATCTGAAAATAAAACAAATATCAAACCACACTAAGTTTCTGACATTTTGATCTTTGCATCCAACTCAAAACAGAAGTGGGAGTAAATCTTCCATTCTCACAAGAAAAAATATTAGAAATAATGAGATTCCATCTCCATGAGAATAAAGACTAATACAACAAAACTTGTGAATTTCTTGGGTGTGGCTTCCTACTCTTGGCCTAACAAATAACACTTTTAAAAGTCTAAAATTATTGATGAAAACTTAAGAGGAAAGTAAAATTAAGAAGCCAACATGATAAATTAACACTCTTAGTACTACAACTATACAAATAATCAGGCCATGCCTAAAAAACCAGCTTTATTTTGTGATCAAGAATAATCTTTCTTTCAATTACTTTTAATCAAGAAGATAGACTGAAGGGACAGATTTGTACTTCAAGTAAACCATGCACTGTCTAGAGCACCCCTCCCAAGTTATGTGATTCTAGTTCGTCACTGCCCTTTCAGCTATTAAATATTCTGTCTGGCAGAGGTTCAATTTACTTTCCTTCTCTCATAGGAAAAAAAGACAGTTTACATTTTTAGTAAATTCAACATTCCTTTACTTCATATAAATTTGAGCTGCTTTAACTTCTTATTTTAACTAGTTGTGATATCTTACAGGTTCCTTCAATTAATTAATGAACTAAATAAAATCTTAACATATGTTCATATTATAGTAGTAAGAGAATCATTTTACTTTTGAACAGACATTTTCAAGCAATGTAGCGGTAAAGATTCTGAAAACTTAATCTGTGTTTTATCTTAGACTACTATTAAAACTTAGTGATGGAATAACCCTGCATTAAGAATATGTAAGTGTTGGGTACTTATTTTTGTATACCACATAAAATAGAAGATAAATATTCAAACTTTCATCCCGTACTTTCCTATTTCCATGAACTTGGAATTCTCTGGAACCAGCCCCTACTACTTCCAATTGAAGAAATCCTACAGTCCAAGATTCAATTTATTTTATTTAATAGTCATTTATTGGCTGTTAAGTATGATGCAAAACACCATGCTAACGCTTTGGTGAGCAATAAAAAAGAAAAAAAGGACAATTCTTGCCTTCAACTGAGCTTTAAATGAATTAACAATCATTGTGATACACATGAGAAATGACATAACTACCATTTCCAAACTTATGCAAAATTCAAAGCTCCCTTTACTCTTCACTCTCTCTGAAAAAAGCTTATCAGATTGCAAGTGAAAGAGAATGACATTCTTAAAAACAGCCTTGCTTTATATTTGGCTCTGAATTATATTAATGTCTGCCATAATTAAAATTAAATTAAAAGTTTTTTAAAAACCCTAAATAACTGGAAAGGAAAATAAAACAAATGAATCCAACTGTGCATTGGTGATATAACCACACCAAGAGAAAATTGGTGACAGAACCACATCAAGAGAAAATTTTTTCAAGAGAATTTAAAAATAGTAATTTGACTGTATATCCAAAATGGGGTATACCCTAAGGAAAAAAATAAACTTCAGAAAAAAACTGTGTTGTTATTAACACTAGTATTGTTACTCTGAACCTTTCTATATATATCCATATGTTACCTATATACATATCATAAAGAAAACAAGTCATTACATTAATATTGTTAGGAATCAAGACTTTCAGCTTAAAAGAAGAGATGCAAATGGTTAATTTCAAGTATAAAGCCCTTTAATTCATTTTCTTTTTCTTTTTAAAGTAGGCTCCACAACCAACATGGATAGAGCTTGAATTCATGACCCTGAGATCAAGACTCTCATGAGCCAGTAAGGTGCCCTAAGCCCTTTATTTCTAAATTTGAAGAGTAAATTCACATTGTACAAATTCACATTGTTTTCTCTTCAAAACTAAAATAAGAGGCAAACAAAAATGTATTTCTTAGCTTTGAAAAGGCCTAAACGTAATGACCAATCAGGATCACTGTGCACCCAAATAGTGGTTTCTAAATAATATTTCCTACCAAAAGAACCCAAAGCTTCTTGAAAAAAATGGCTAATCCAAGTCTGAAGTAGGAAATGTACAAGAGGAGTCTGAAACATCTTGTCATACTGGAAATCAAGGAAGCTATTTAAAAGATGAAGAGAATCATATCCATTCATATCCAATCATATCCATTTTAAGTCAATTGAAATGGATCCTAATAGCCAAAGACAAGACAATTTGATCATCATTTATTGCAGTGAACTGAAGCACCAAATAGGTTAAAAATTTGTTCATAATGATACTTCAAAAAAAATTCAAAAGAAAGAAACCTAACTAGTTACCTTTGTGGGGTGCCAAGGAACCAAGACATTATTCTGAAAACTAGTAAATGATGGGTAAAACAATCACGTATTCAACATATATTCATGTCAAAATGTACTACTCTATATTAAAACAAAGGAACAAATAAAATAGAAAACATACCTTATATCTTTTTAGTTTCTGTACTTCCTCTTCAATAAGCATCTGGTTTTTGGCAACCTCTGACTGAATAGCACTTAACATATTATTACCCTGGTCTGTATCCATGGGTTCCTCCTTAGGGTAAAGAAAAAAAAAACAGCATACCCTAATGATTGAGGCTTGAATCCAAACTATTTTAAGATGATAAACACACTACAATTATTTTCAAATTTTACTTTTTTCTCCTTCCTTTTCTATAAATATTTTATTTATTTATTTGAGAGAGAGAGAGAATGAGAGGTGACATGTCAGTGGGAGAAGCGCAGACTCCCCACTGAGCAGGGAGCCCCACACAGGACTCAATCCCGGAACCCCAGGATCACAACCCGAGCTGAGGGCAGACACCCAACCAACTGAGCCACCCAGGCGCCCCTCAAATTTTACTCTTAATACTGGTGACAGAATTCCAGTCTAATTGCAATATTAAAGAACAAAAGCCCTAAGAAGTACCTCCCATATTTCCATGTTCTACAATAACACATACGAATTTTTACCTATATTCAGCCAAAAAATAAATTTGCTTGAATATGTTATTAAGAAAATATCACCTAAGGAATGTAAAAAAGTTATTATTACCAATTATCTTCTCTAATTGAAATACATCAAAAAAACAACTACATAGACTAGTAAAGATCACATGTAAATCTAAATGTACCCAATTCTGTGAGAAATATATTCTAACTTGCTCAATTTCATAATGAAATTAAATAGTTAATTGCTAACACTTACTTGGCATGTAATGTTTGTCAGTCTGTTTTAAGTTGCTTACATATATTATCTCAGTTAATCCTCACAACAGCCTTCTAAGGTAAATACAATTCACTTCATTTTACTTTAAGAAACTGAAGCACAGGGGCTCCTGGGTGGTTCAGTCAGTTAAACCACTGACTCTTAATTTAGGCTCAGGTCATGATCTCAGGGTCATGAGATGAAGCCCTTCATGGGCCCTATGCAGGGCACAGAACTTAAGATTCTCTCTCCCTCTCCCTGGCCCCCTACCACTCATGTGCACGTGCTCTCTCTCTCTGTCTCAAAAAAGAAAGAGAGAGAAGAGAGAGAGAAGGAGGGAGGAAGGGAGAAGGAAACTGAAGCACAATGAAGTATATTCCAATTCATACATCCACTAAGTGGCAAAGCCAGGAGCTAAATCTAGGCAGCCTGACTCCAGAGTGTGTTCTCTTAATCACCACTCAGGACACCTGATTAAGTCAGGAAGGATGGAAGGGAGGAAGAGAGAGAAAGAGAAAGAAAGAAAGAAAGAGAAAAAGAGAACAGAGGAAAAAAAAAAAAACCCAAAGAGATTGGATAAAGAAAGAGAAAGAACAAAGAGAGAGAGAGAATACCTTTC
Organism: Taxidea taxus jeffersonii; assembly: GCA_003697995.1. Taxonomy (NCBI): domain Eukaryota; kingdom Metazoa; phylum Chordata; class Mammalia; order Carnivora; family Mustelidae; genus Taxidea; species Taxidea taxus. The sequence goes on along the minus strand of RCUC01156108.1, from coordinate 36,592 downwards.
CTGAGACAACTAAACTACAATTTTACACTTAACAATGTGGTCACGAACCTCAGCAAGCTGTCTTTGTAACTCTGCTATCTTCTGTTCATATATCATTTTTCTGTCAGACACAATGGCCATTAAGTTAAACCGAATTTCGCCTTCACTGTACCTAAAAAAAGTTAAAGTTCATAATGTAATAAAGAATTTTAACACTATTACAATTAAGATCATCTATTGTGACTACCCCCATGGTTCTTTAGGATAAACACAAATCTACCAATTGGCTACAGTGAAAATTGACATTTAAAAAAAGCTTTCATATATGAAAGTCTATAACTGCAGGAAAAAAACTAGCTAAATTTAATCACAAATATTTTTAAATGTTCTAAAATAAAATACCACTAGACATTTGAAATAAAAAATATTTTGTTTTCCTACTTTTATAAGAAATATGGAAACCATCATTTACTTCAGATCTCATAAAAAAATAACTAAACTAAGACCTCACAGTTGTTGGATTAATTATTATGGCATTTTGATGATAATTAACTATTCCTAACTACATACTTTTTTCCAAGTCATGATGTAGTTGCCATTTTTAGTTAATATATTTTTATATTTCACTTATACTTTACATTTAATTATAAATTATAAAATATTTGTATAATATTTTACTAACATAATGTGGTTATATCCTGTTGCAAAATTTCTGAACGCTACTTTATTTTCATTACTCTGATACCAGAGTATCACATGAGACATCTCACGGTATAAGTTTATTTATGGTAAGGATTGACATTAGAATTACTGGTAAGATGTGTAAGTGGTACTTGAATCAAGATGAAAATATATAGAAAATCTAAGCCTGTTTTTGCATTATATACTTATAACAATTTCGCACACATAGTTCTATTCACTGAAAGAATGTGGAGCACTATAACTACAGTGCTTTAAACCATGTAAAAATGTTTTTAAAACTCTGCTGTGGACAATCATATGATCTCACTGATATGTGGAATTTAAGAAACAAGACGACAGAGGATCATAGGGGAAGAGAGGAAAAAAATCAAACAAGATGAAACCAGAGAGTGAGATAAACTATAAGAGACTTAATCTCAGGAAACAAACTGAGGGTTGCTGGAAGGGAAGAGGTTGGGAGGGATGGGGTGGTTGGATGATGGACAATGGGGTGGGTATGTACTGTAATGAGCATTAGATATTACATAAGATGGATCAATCACAGACCTGTACCCCTGAAACAACATATTTTATGTCAATTAACGAATTTAAATTAAAAAAAATAAAATAAAACTCTGCTGTGAAACTTCCATTTCCTTATTCCTCTCACTAAGAAAATACCAAAATAAAAACACCAGACATAATATATATTTTTAAAAAGAAAATGGAAGCATAAATGAACATTCTGAAAGATGGAGAGAAGGCAGACAAGCTAGGGAACCAGGACCCAAAAATAACACAGTGGTGAACTCTGTGAGTTATCTTATATGCCTTCAGGTAGCCTAGAGTTGGAGTTAAAGAAGCCAGCAACTAAGAAATACCAACAGGCACAGACAAAATAAGTACCAATAAAAGTCTGCTCCTTCTATCCAAACAGGAAAGGGGCAACTCACAAGACAGAAAACCTTTAGATAATAACCACTCTACCATAGCTAAACATAACTGAAAAAAACTGTGCCCCAACCCTACCTACTAGGAAAGACTGAGTAGGGATATAAGACTTTCATCCCTGTGGGCAGTAATGACACTTGTTTGAGCCTATTTGCAATATCTAGAAGAAACTGAAAAGGAAGCCAAGTGGGAAGTCACTACCATACAGGCGTAAAGAAGCCTCCCCCACTCCAGTGACAGTGAAGCCATGTAGTAAGCAGTAACAAGGCATTCCTACTCCTTCCAGCAAGGGTAGTATCAAGGGGACACTCTCTGGGGGGGCCAGAACTCCCCCCTGGCCCAGCAATAACAAGGAACCTCTTCCCATCTCAGGTATCAGTGGAAGCAGAGTGGGAACCTGAATGTCTACTCCTACCTGGCAGTAATGAGGTAACATCCTGATTTACCGTGCCGGAGCAGTGCCCATATAAGCCAGCTTAACAGAAATGTTATTTAAAAAATCCAGAGTCTTGGGACGCCTGGGTGGCTCAGTGGGTTAAGGAGCTGCCTTCGGCTCGGGTCATGATCCCAGCATCCTGGGATCAAGTCCCACATAGAACGGGGAGCCTGCTTCTCCCTCTGCCTGCCACTCTGGCTGCCTGTGTTCTCTTTCTCTCTCTCTCTCTCTCTGACAAATATATAAAAAAATCTTAAAAAAAAATCCAGAGTCTTTTTATATAAAACCACAAATGTCTAGTCTCAATCTGTAATCATTTGTCATATTAAAAATGATGAAAATCTCAACTCGAATGAAAACACTAATAAAAGAAAACAGGGCTGCCTATATCACTATGAAATAAAGTAAATTTCAAAACAAAGAAAATTTACTAGAGAGGGACATTACATAATGATAAAAAGATCAACCCACTAGGAAGAAATAATGATAAATGTTTAGTTTACACACCAAACAACAGGCCTGCAAAATATATAAAGCAAAAACTGATTAAAACTGAAATGAGAAGTAGACAAATCTAAAACTATCCCAACTCGCCAATGACATGATTATGAAGAAAATGTCAAGGAACTCACAAAGAACTTCTAAAGCTGGTGCATGAGTTCAACAAATCAAAGGATGCAAGAAAAAGAAAGAAAACAATCAACTGTGTTTCTACACACTAACAATAATCAAAGAAATCAAATATGAAAATATAATATCATTTGTAATCACTCAAAAGACTAAAGTACTTGGGTACTTTATTATCTGACAAAACATGTACCGGACCTGTATGCTAAATAAAAAGCACAAAATTGCTGATGAAAGAAATCAGAGATGATCAAAGTAAATAGAGAGACATACCATGTTCATGGACAGGAAGATTCATCATAGTAAAGATGCCAACTCTCCCCAAATGGATATAAATGCTTAACACAATTCCTATCAAAATCCCAGCAAGAATTTTTGTAGATATGCACACGATTATACTAAAATTTATATGGGAAGACAGAGGAACTATAACAGCTAAAACAATTTTGAAGAAAAAGAATAAAGTCGTAGGTATCAGTTTATCTGATTTCAAGACTTACAATACAGCTACAGTAATCAAGACTATGTAGGACTATCAGAGAGCAAAGAGGTGAACAGAACAGAGTAGTGAACCCAGAAACAGACACACAAATATACCCAACTGTTATTATAATTCTACCAAATTGCTAGAGGAAGGATAACAACAAATGGTGTTAGAGTAAATGGACATGCATAGGCAACAAAATGAACTTTGACTAACTTCACAACATATACAAAAATCAATTCAAAATGAATCACAGACTTAAATGTAAAATGTTAAAACATAAATTATTTAGGAAAAAAAGACCAAATCTTCAGGATCTCAGGCTAGACAAAGAATTCTTAGATTTGACAATAAAAAACAATTCATAGTAGAAGAGAGTGATAAATTAGACTTCATTGGAATTAAGAGCTTTTGTTCTGTGACTGTACTGGGAGAATTAGGGGATAGGCTACAGACTGGGAGATAATATCTGCAGGCAACATGTCTGATGAAGAACTAGTACTATCTATATAAAGAAACTCAAGTCTCAACAGTCAAAAACAATCTAATCATAAAATAGGCAAAAGGCATGAAAAGATTTTCAACATCATTAGTCATCAGGGAAATGCAGATTAAAACGATAATGAAGTATCACTACCACCTACTATAGTGGCTAAAATAAAAAATTTTGACAAAACCATATGCTAGCAAGGATATGGAAAAACTGGATCACTCATACATTGTTGGTAGGAATGTAAAATGATACACTCTGGAAGAGTCTGGCAGTTTCTTAGAAAATTAAACATGCATTTACAACTCAGCAATGGCACTCCTGGGCATTTATCTCAGAGAAATGAATACTTATGTTCACACAAAAATGTGTACACAAATGTTTACTGCTGCTTTATTCATCACAGCCAAAAACTAGAAGCAATCCATGTGTCCTTCAATGGGTAAATGAGCAAAAAAAAAAAAAAAAGAGGTCCTACCCATACCATAGACTACTACCCACCATTAGAAAAGAATGAACTGTCTATGGCCATACCACCCTGAACGCGCCTGATCTCGTCTGATCTCGGAAGCTAAGCAGGGTCGGGCCTGGTTAGTACTTGGATGGGAAAAGAATGAACTACTTATGTACTTAATGACCCGGATAAATCTCCAGAAAATTATTCTGAATGAAAGAAGCCAATCCAAAAAGTTACATATTGTATGATTCAATTTATATAACATTCTTTAACTGAAAAAAATGATAAAACTAGGGATTAAAGATGGGAGGGGAGAGTGGCAACAGAGGAAGTGGTTGTGGCTCTAAAAGCGTGACATGAGAAATCCTTGTGCTCATGAAATCATTCTGTACCTTGACTGCATCAGTGTCAACATCCGGGCTGTTTGACACTGTACTCTAGTTCGGTAAGATGTTACCACTCCTGGGTAAAAGGTACATGGGATCTCTCTGTATTATTTCCATAACTGAATGTGAATATATAATTATCTCAAAATAAGGTTTTTAATGTAACTTAAAAAGATGCTTAAAAACTCCACAAAACAACCATACAAAATATCTAATAGAGATCTGCATGTTTAACCTTTATAAAGAGGAAATATTACTACGTAGAATTTAAATATTTCTGAAATAGATTTCCTGCACATATTAATCCAATCAAAAGTAGATGTTCAAGCACTGCTAAAATAATAATAAAATAAAAGATGAAAGAAAATGTTTAAAAACTATAATACTATGCCAGTGAGATTAGCTGAGCATTTACTTTTGTATCCTTTTTTCTATGACTGGCCTCACTGCGCTGATCCAGTCATCTTGATTGCATGCACCTAGAAAGAAATATGAAAGCAATTAAATCAAATAAAACCAACGTTAAAGTTATTTAAAAAGTTAGTCTAAAATATATTTTTATAAATATTTTGGGAAATTCAGGATGGTAAAAATCCTTTTAGCATAACAATTTTAAGTTTCAATTTAAAGATAAAGGCAAAGAAAGCATGAGTATAGTTTGCATTATTACATTATTGTATCAGTAGGTGCTGAACAAATGTATGGAAAAGTAATTAATTATGGAGTTATCTCATTAAAATCCACAACTTTGTGAAATAAGAATACCATTCTACAGTGATAAAACTGAGGGCTAACAAAAAGAGCACACAAGTTAGTAGCAAATAAGGATTCAGTCCTTATCAGTCTGAGTCCCTACCATCATAACTATAAAATAAAAAACTGAAATCTATACATAATGCAAAACTAATTCTACCCAGTTGTTTTAATCCTCTATTTCACCATAATTTTTAGCATAGCCACCAGATGTATAGCAAAATTGGTTCTAGCAAATACAGAGTAAGTGACCAGACAGAAGCCAACAGAGAAAATACAGAGATGAGCTTAACCACCAAACTACAAAAAACTTCAAGAGAATTTTTAAAAATTCTACTATTTTTCTGTGACATAAAAAAATAAATATTCTTAAATATAGAAGTAACATGTAAATCTGCATTAGATGAATTATTGGTTCTATGAAGGGGACATGGTCAAAAAGTATAAACAAAATGAACCTAGGTTCATCTTTTTAATCTAATAAAACTATAAAGTTTTATGAACAGCAAATAACATTAGGTTTAATAAAAACAGGTTTTGTTGAAATTAAAATGAACCTAATTTTTTTAAAAAGGAAACTTAATGAGGTAAAAATAAAGAGTTAAAATTCTTTGTGAGCCTGTGATTTTAGTACAGTATCAGAACCACCAATTATACCCTTAACCTTGCTAACCACTTCTCATTTTTGCTTAAGGTTAGAGATGGATGGAATTGGGACATAATCTACCCTCTGGTCCAAAGGACAGCGTATTATTGCACTACTTAAACAGAAACTTCAGGGGCGCCTGGGTGGCGCAGTGGGTTAAAGCCTCTGCCTTCGGCTCAGGTCATGATCCCAGGGTCCTGGGATTGAGCCCTGCATGGGGCTCTCTGCTCAGTGGGGAGCCTGCTCCTCCTCTCTCTCTCTCTCTGCCTGCCTCTCTGCCTACCTGTGATCTCTGTCAAATAAATAAACAAAATTTTTAAAAAAATAAAAAATGAACAGAAACTTCAAAGAAAAACACTTCTGCAGATTGTTAAACACTGAATTAAAGTGATTCTGAATGATCCAATTCTAAGTGAAAATATTTTAATGCAAGATGGTAAGAAATGCTTACTATCCATTATCAGTAGGTTAAAAATGACAAGAATAACTTATATTCACTAAAAGAAGTAGCTTTTTAAAGTTACCTGGAAAATAAAAAAAATAAATTACATAGTCTACCCATGGGTTAAAGAAATGTTCTCTTAGAAAAAAAAATTAAAATCCCTGCTGAACCATAGTATCAATATGTCCTTCCTGTTATTTAACCTTGTAAAGTAATAAAAAGCTTAAGACTTTCATGACATTATACTACCTTACAGTCACCTTCCCCTTAAAATCTAAGCAGAGGGGCGCCTGGGTGGCTCAGTCGTTAAGCATCTATCTTCTGCTCAGGTCATGATCCCAGAGTCTTGGGATCGAGTCCCACATCGGGCTTCCTGCTCCGAGGGAAGCCTGCTTCTCCCTCTCCCACTCCCCCTGCTTGTGCTCCCTCTATCGCTGTGTCTCTGTCGAATAAATAAATAAAATCTTTAAAATAAATAAATAAATAAATAAATAAAATCTAAGCAGCACTGCGGCAAAAACAAAGGAGAATACCCTATTTTCTTTCCTTGTCAAAAGTGCAATACTAGGAACAGGAACCAGATTACCTAAATCAATTGGTCCTTCTCTTAATCCATCTAATTCATACAATCTTCCATTTACAGGAACATAACTGACAAAATGAAAAGCATCTTCTTCTTTTGCTGATGTCTTTGCATCAAATTCAAACATTTGCTGTCTTCAGTGAAGAAGAAAAAAAAAAAAACAGTGAGAGACAAATAAGCAAAAGAGAACAAGTGTTTATTTAATAAAAAGTCTCTTTACCTGGCAAAACTGTTGTGTACTTGTCGGATCACATCTGAATTGCTCAGTGCCAAACCTTTCATCTAAAATAAATTGTTAAGGTAGCCTATTAAAAGGAGAACTATTACAAATAGAGCATTTTAGGAATAATAAGAATATACTCACAGCTGCATCAAAACTTTGTGAAAATTCTTTAAATTCTGATAATGTCTCTCCCAAATGGACATCTTGATGGGTACAGTTCAATAACACACTTACTATAGCTTGGGTAGCACAAGCATTGTTAATTACCTATAAAACATAAAAGCAAAAATATTATCAATTTATTTTTAGAAAGCATTAAACATGTTTAATTCCATTCTAATGTATTTTCAGGAATTTGCTGCAATTCTGCAGTTGAGGATTCTAGGAAACCAAATAAATTAAATAAACTCATAACATCAGTGAAACCAACCAGTTAGGGTAATAAGACAAATCTTTCCCAATCTTAAACATAGCTGATTAAGACAAAATAACTTGTCCTCCCTCCTATTCACACTTCTTCCCAAATTCATTTCTGCCTCTCCAAATTTAACCCATATTTCAGTATAGAGCATAAGCTCCAACTCACCTGGCTTTTAAAGAAATTATCCAACAACAATTGCTATTGGTTTCTACCTTTGAGTTCCTAGAAAGGATATATTTTGTCCACATAGTTTTTCAGCTGAGTCCTATACAGTCTTTACAGTGCTGACATCTAGTTGTTAACAATTTATTTAGCAAATTATGTGGACCTTACATTTTAGTAAGAGTGAAAAAACATGTAGATAGCACATACTATGTGCCAGGTACTTTTCCAGGCACTTCACATGTATTAATTCTTTTAATTCTCTCAACAATCTATGAAGAAGTAGTAATATTATTATCCCCATTTTACATTAGTGGAAGCTAAGGCACAGAGAAGTTAAGTAACTTGCCCCAAGGGCACAAAGCTAAGCAAGAGGCAGATAGTGTAAGTTCTAGAATTTGTGCAGTCAGCCATATGTTAGGCTGGCTCTGTACATGTATGTGGTCTCTCTAACGAGATTATAACCTACTATGGTCAAGGACTTCTTTCTTCCATTTTTCCTATAACCCCTACACAGTGTTGAGATTATAGAGCTAGAAAGAACCTCAGATGATCAGTGTGAATACCAGCAAGGTTAATTATAAAGTTGAACTAAATTTAGTGAATGACCTTTAAAAATACAGTTTAGTATTATTGCTGTATTTTGTTACTATATTATAATTAAATACTATTTTCTAGAGTCTTTCCAAAATGCTAACTCACTTATGCATTTACAATTTAGCAAGCTATCTATATCCTGCCATATTTCAGGAGAAAAACTTTCAATTATTTCCTGTATTTAATTCTTATAGTCCTCTACTTATTGCATTGCCAGAGGCTTTTGAGGTCTTGTGAAATCCACCAGTTCTTACATCATTTGCAGCAGTATGTTTGAAAAACTCCTTGATAAGACTGCCTTCTCTACTAGGACACATTTTCTTATACCCAATGCTCAAACAAATACAACAATACCACCACATTTCTGATATCCTCTCTGATAATATCTTGTACTCCAAACTATCTTATAATTGACAAATTAGAGAAAAGTAACAGGAAATCTAGAATCCAATTAATAGTGCTGATTTCTTTTAATATGTATTTTTCTCTGAATCACAATTCTTTAGTAAATTTTGAGAAGAAATCTCAATGATTAAAGGAGACTACATAAAGGTTTGGTTTACTAAAACTTAGTAAGACTCAGTGTACCCTTATCTTGGAACAAATTTATCTGGGATGAAATTATCTGGGAATGGGTTGGTAGGAGTAAAGTTAGAAGAAGTTAAAATTTATACTCATTCACACATTCTTTCAAATTCACACATTACGGACATACTATGTACCCAGTGCCAGGCTAGATGCTGAGGCTATGGCAGAGAATACTCTCAAACATTCCTATAATCTAAGGACTTCAAATCTGTAATCCATCACTTTAGAAAACTTTTTTAAAGAATTAGAGGAAAATGGGGCACCTGGGTGGCTCAGTGGGCTAAAGCCTCTGCCTTCGGCTTGGGTCATGATCCCAGAGTCCTGGGATCGAGCCCCGCATCGGGCTCTCTGCTTGGCAGGGAGCCTGCTTCCCCCTTTCTCTCTCTGCCTGCCTCTCTGCCTACTTGTGATCTCTGTCTGTCAACTAAATAAATAAAATCTTAAAAAAAAAAAAAAAGAATTAGAGGAAAAAAAAAAGCTCCTTCCAAAGTAATCAAGTTATATACATTAAACATTCATTTTTCTTATAATCAACCTCAATATTTTTTTAAAAAGAAAAAAATCCTGTGGTTAATATTTCCCCCTCAATATTAATAATGACACACACTGTCTACGATTTACTATAGCTTATTTTGGGTATGAAGAATAGTAATCATGGTGTGCATAGGTATAAAAACAGCTTTCCAGGTTTAAAAATGAGTCTAGCGCCACCAAGTGGTTATGCTATATATAGCACAGAACTGCTAAATGAAAGACCTTAAAAAGGGTACCTCCATACAGTCATTCATGTATTTACTAAGCACCTACAGTGTAGGTGTGCCATACATTGTGGTGTGTGGTATGCAGTGAATGAGAGAGAGGTCTTTCACCCAATGAAACTCACATAAGAATCATCTTACATCCAACTATTTGGAAAAACTTTTAGTTCCTGTCACAAAAAATTCACTGCAGCATCAATTATTTTATAGTTTCCAACTTTTTAAATCTCTAATTTATCCTGAGTATTCTATTATATGCTCTGGCATGTACCACATTTTCAAACACAGTAGTACAGTTCAACAGTAAAAAAAAAAAAAAAAAGGCTAAAGTAAGAGGTCACAAGTAGGGCTGGCCCAGAAAGAACCTTAAGAATTTGGTTTTAATTCCTTTGAGAGAACATGTATTCTTCGGTTCATCCAGGCTCTCCCACTCTGTTTCTTACAGACAACCCAGTTCACACATGCAAGTTGCCAACCTGATACTACAGCCATTTGACTAGCAACCCCTGCACTAGAGAATAACTTCTTATAGTTTATACAAAAGAATATAGTGGGTGCTCAGAGGAATGCTCCTAAAATAGTTTAAAGTACTGCATTGTAAATCAAAGTCAATTTTCACTAAGTTGTAGCTACAAAATAAGTTTTCAGTATTTATTTATAGTCATGGGGAAAAAAAGGTTGAGAATAAACCTGTGGGTTCCTAAAGGGAAGGTGACTTTAAAATAAACAAAAAAACCAAAAAAGTATACATGCCCTGCCTATGAAAAAATTAGAAAAAAAAATCCATACATGAAAAACAGATGAACAGAAAACCAAAATTATGAAGGAATAAATCATCTTCAACTGAATTATCATAGATTTCTCAATGAATGTAAAATTTTAACAGAGCTTTGAAAGCTTGACAGGACCTAGAGAATAGAGAAGGAAATTCATTTAGGGAAGCAAAAAGGTCTGAACAAAAGAACAAATTCACATGGTATGTTCAAGAGACAATGAGCATACTGGTTTGTATTAGAATGGTTGTGGTCAGGGTATGGCATCATCTGTTATCTTGAAAATCAGTGACCTTGAGCAATTACTAATAGTTTGCCCTAGGAGCAAAAGATTTTTAATAGGAAAATAACATAATAACAATAGGGTTTTTATTATGAAAGATTCAGATGACAATTTACAGCAAGGATTGAAGATGGCTGAAAACAGAAACAAGATCAGCTGGATTACTACCCTAATGCAGATATGAAAAAATAAAAGGTGAGATTAATAGCTTTTTAAAACCTGTATCACACAAATATGTAAGTCAAAATTCTAGGAGTCAGGAATACAACAACAACAACAAATGTTGGGTGCCTGGGTGGCCAGTGGGTTAAGCCCGTGCCTTTGCTCAGGTCACGGATCCTGGAATCCCAGGATGGAGCCGGAATCTGCTCCCTGCTCCAAAGGGAGTCTGCTTCTAGAACCCATTGCTCCTCCCCTTGCTCATGCATTCTCTCAAATAAATAAATAAAATCTTAAAAAATAAAATAAAATAAGGTTAAAAAGAGTAAGGGCATACTAATATCCATATGAAACAATTTTGTTTTCATATGGATATTAGTATCCATATGAAAGATTTTTATAAAATGAAGAAATTTTTAAAAAAATCTTATCAAAACCAAATCAAGAAGAAATAAGTGCCCTAAATGGTCTTTTAACTATTAAATTGAACCAATAGTTTAATATATATACTCACAAAGAAAATACCAGGCCCAGAATTGACTATATAGGCCAAGTCTAATAAAATCGGGAAAAAAAGATCATCTAAATTTTATATAAATTCTTTGGAATAATAAAAGAAAGTGGAAATTCCAGTTCATTCCATGAAGCTATCAAACCCCTAATACTAATACTAATCAAAGCCATTAGGAGAAAAGAAAATTAAGGTCCATTTCATTTATAAATACAAATGCAAAATGCTAAACAAATAATACTGAATTAAATCTGACAGTACATAAAAAGAGAATATATCATGACCAACTGGGCTTATCCCAAATATGAAGGATGACATAATATTTAAAAAAATCATTAACATAGCTGACTGCATTAATCTATTAAAAGAGAAAAATAAACACGATCATTACAGTACGTGCAGAAAAATCATGTACTTTCACACGTCATTATGAAAAATTTTCACAATAAAGACACTCACTAAATTAATAACAGAATGCCCTTACCTAAAAAATATTTTAAAAAATAAAAATAAAAACCAGAGTAATCATCATCCAAAACAAGAAAATGGTAAAAGCATTCCCTTTAAAATCATGATGATTTTATTGAAGGTCTTAGAAATATAAATTGCTAAGGAAAATAAATAATAAATAAATAAAAATAAAATAAATTTAAAATAAACTTAAAAAGGTCTAAGAAAAACCAATCAGGGGGCACCTGGGTGGCTCAGTGGGTTAAAGCCTCTGCCTTTAGCTCAGGTCATGATCCCAGGGTGGTGGGATCGAGTCCTGCATCGGGCTCTCTGCTCAGCATGAGCTTGTTTCTCCCTCTCTCTCTGCCTGCCTATCTTCCTACTTGTGATTTCTGTCTGTCAAGTAAACAAATAAAATCTTAAAAAAAGAAAAAAGAAAAATAAATCAGGGGGGCGCCTGGGTGGCTCTGTCATTAAGCGTCTGTCTGCCTCTGGCTCAGGTTGTGATCCCAGGGTCCTGGGATCGAGCCCCACACTGGGCTCCCTGCTTGGTAGGAAGCCTGCTTTTCCCTCTCCCACTCCCCCTGCTTGTGTTCCCTCTCTAGCTGTGTTTCTCTCTGTCAACTAAATAAATAAAATTTTAAAAGAAAAATAAAATAAATCCTTAAAAAAAAAAGAAAAAGAAAAATGAATCAGAGGTATAAGGATTTGAAAGGAGGAAATAAAACTGTTATCATTTGTTAGAGTAATTTAGATAGAACCCCCTCAAAAACACCAACAAACGGGGCACCTGGGTGGCTCAGTGGGTTAAAGCCTCTGCCTTCGGCTCAGGTCATGATCCCAGGGTCCTGGGATCGAGCCCCACATAAGGCTCTCTGCTCAGCAAGGAGTCTGCTTCCCTTCCTCTCTCTCTGCCTGCCTTTCTGCCTAGCTGTGATCTCTGTCTGTCAAATAAATATTTAAAATCTTAAAAAAAAAAAAAACACCAACAAACAAATATTAGAAATAATAGAAGAGGTTAGCAAGATAGCTAAATATTCAAACATAAAAGTGAATTGATTTTTTTTTTTTTGCCAGCATCTAACAACCTAGAAAATTAACTGAAAAGAAGATAGGACTCATAATTGTAACAGAAATATCAAGGAGTTAGGAGAAATCTAACAGAAGAGGAAATTACCTCTACAGAGAAAATTACACATGTTAAAGATAATAAAGATCTAAACAGATACATACTATGTTCATGACTTAATATGAAGATATAAATTCACCCCAAAGTGATACTTATAGTCAATGCTATTCCATTCAAAATTCCAACAGAATTTTTCATACAACTTGGTAAGGCGACTCTGAAATTTAACTGAAGAGCATTGGGCCAAGAATAGAAGGATATTTCTGAAAAAGAGCAGGGAGGGAAGACATGACCTATTAAATAGCAGACCTTATGAAGAAGTGAAAGCAATTAGGACAGTGATATTGGCACAGAGACAAACTGAAGAGTGGAACAGAGTACAGTCCAGAAAACACAAACTCTGATATGCAACAGAGGCAGAATGTTAGATAAGTAGGGAAAACAACAGATGTTTAATAAATGAGGCTAGAAAAAAATGATGATCCATATGGAAAAAGATAAAACTGAACTCCTACTTCACATGCTATACTAAAACCCAACTCCTGATGAATTACGGACATAGATGTCGAAAATTAAAATTGAGGGGTGCCTGGGTGGCTCAGTGGGTTAAGCCTCTGCCTTCAGCTCAGGTCATGATTTCAAGGTCCTGGGATTGAGCCCTGCATCCGACTCTCTGCTCAGCAGGGAGCCTGCTTCCCCCCCACCCTCTCTCTCTGCCTGCCTCTCTGCCTACTTGTGATCTCTCTCTATCTGTCAAATAAATAAATAAAATATTTTTTTAAAAAAAATTAAAATTGAAATACACAGGTAAATATCTTTTACAACTTTAGATAGATGACAATTTCTTAAACAAGATACAAAAAGCACTGGCTCTAAAATACAAAGTTCTATTCATCAAAAGAACCCAGTAAAGGTATGCCAATTTGGAGAAGCATTATCAAGAACTCATAAACAGCTCCTACAAATCAAAAAGAAAAGCATGGGGGCGCCTGGGTGGCTCAGTGGGTTAAAGCCTCTGCCTTCGGCTCAGGTCATGATCTCAGGTCCTGGGATCGAGCCCCGCATCGGGCTCTCTGCTCGGCGGGGAGCCTGCTTCCTCCTCTCTCTCTGCCTGCCTCTGCCTACTTGTGATCTCTGTCTGTCAAATAAATAAATAAAATATTAAAAAAAAAAAAGAAAAGCATGATTCACCCCACAGAAAAATAAAAACAAACAAATTTCACAAGAGAAACACATATGCCACTTTCAAAAATGTAAAGGGAGATGTAAACCAAGACCACAATGAAGTACCATTTTGGGACAAGCTGGCTGGCAAAAATTTAAAAAGCCTGACAATACCACATTGGAGCATGGGGCTACATAGTTACTAATGGGAGTGTTACTGGAGTATGTACTTCATAAAACATTTTGATACATTTATGTATCATATGAAGTAGTCAATTCTATTCCTAGGTATACACCAGGAGAAATCTGCATATATACAGCAGCAGACATGTAGAAAAATGTTTCTAGTCACACAATTCATAGTAACTCAGATGTAAAACTCAAATCTAGGAAGAGTAAGTAAATAAACCTAGCATGTTCAGGCAATTGATACTATACAGCACACAAAATAAAGGAACTACTAAGATAAACAACTTATAGAAGAATCTTAATGATATAATATTAAGACAAGAAGTAAGTCCCCCCAAATCACACAGAGGATGTGAGAGAGGAAATGAAATGAGGCATTTATGTCAAGAGGTTTTAAAGCGGAGCCAGGAGGGACACCTGGGTGGCTCAGTCAGTTAAGCGTCTGCCTCCAATTCAGGTCATGATCCCAACGTCCTGAAACTGAGTCCCGCATCAGGCTCCTTGCTCTGCGGGAGTACCTGCTTCTCCCTCTGCCTGCCACTCCCCCTGTTTGTGCTCCCTCTCTCTCTCTCTGACAAGCAACTCCTTCTCTGACAAATAAATAAAATCTTAAAATAAAAATAAAATAAAATAAAATGGACCAGGAAGCCAATAAGGAAATGACCTTATGCACATCCTCACAAGACAAAAACCATGAACTTTGAATTGGGAGAAAGGGAATAAATTCCAAGGACTCTCCAAACACCTACAACGTACAGTAAGACTTTGCTTAGTGAAAGCCTTAACAACCAAACTATATTCAGTACTAGTTTTCTTTGAGCCAACATCAACCAAAATTCTTTGTAAACAAAACATACAAACATTCCTTTTGTCTTTTAAGACCCTTGATTTTTATTCCCTAGGGAACGCAATTTGGGTTGCTACACAAATCTGTGCTCCTCGATTTAAATTTTGAGACCCCAAATAGGTGCTTTTATTTCAGCACTGCTTCTTTTCTCAATTGGTAAGCATAATACTCTCTATCTAGTCAAAATTTTATATACACACACCCTTTTTAGGATTACAAAAAACATAAAAGAGAAAGCAACAGGGGATGCCTGGCTGACTTGGTTTTGGCTCAGGTGCCCGGCTCTGTGCTCAGTGTTGAGTTTGCTTCAGATTTTCTCTCTCTCTCCCCTCCTGCTCAAGCTCTCTCTCTCTCTCTCAAACAAATAAATTATTTAAAAAAAAAAAAGAAAGAAAGAAAAAGAAAAGAAAAGAAAGCAAGGAAATAATACACCAAATTCAACATGAGGATTACAAGGGATGGAGCGAGGGAGGATGAGAGTTATGCTGAACAATGGGTGAGAGAGAAGCAAAAACAGATGAAGTTTACTTGGGTGGTGAGTTCTTAGGTGCTTACTGTATTACTTAAAATAACTAAATAAATAGGATTCAAGAGTATGTGTCATCAATCAAGGATTATCATAATCTTATTTCATGTACCTAAAGATGATTTTTTTAAAAAGGAAAAAAGAAAAACACAGGCATCATCATTGATTGCTATGTCTTCCTCATTTATTCCCACATCCAATCCATTACACATTAAGAGTGCTAAGTATTATTCAAATCTGTTCATACTCATCTCTACCACCAGTCTTTCACCTACTTTTGTATGTACTTCTGCAAAAGCCTCCTGATAACTAGTCTTATATTCTATACCAGCATCTCCTCCTCAAATGCATTCTCCACACTAAAGCCAAAGAGATCTCTTACAAATAAAAATCTGATCATGTCATACTTCTTTAAATAAATACTTCAATAACCTTCTATTACTCTTAAGATACAACAACAACAACAAAAATACAGACAAATTCTCAGTCATGGCCTAAAATGCCATACATGATCTGACCTTTGTCAACATATTTGGCAGAAGGCTGGTATTCTCTAATAACCATCTTCTCCTTCTTCCATATGAATAAAGTACCCAAATTTTATCAAGGTCGATGATGGCCTGGAATGAAGACAACTTTCCTACTCCCCTTTGCTGCTAAGTACAGCAATGTGACTAAGTTCTGGCCAGAAAGAAGTAAACATGTAACACAGGTAAATTCTAAAAAATGTCCATAAAAGGAGAGAAGTATGCTGTCCCCTTTCTGCTTTCTGGAAAGCCCAATTAAGACAGAATGGCTAAAACTCCAAAAATCATCTTGGGCCACAAAGTAATCTCTAGAATAGAATCCACATACAAAGGAACACAACAAAAGAGCCTGTAATTCTGACAATTCTTGGAAGTGAAAGAGAAAAACTTCTATTTCTTATAAACCAGTGTGTCTCTACATCTAACTGTACCTAATTCTGATTAACATGCTGCCTGTTCATCTTATGCCATCTTCCCCTTGCTCTCTATATCTCTATATGCCAACTACACTGGCCCTCTTTTAGTACATTTTACTAGTCTTATTCCCTTTTACTATAAAGCTGTTATTAATCTGGAATGATCCTCAACCTCTTTACCCCAGTTAATACCTACTTAACCTTTAGACTTCAGGTGAACTGTCGCTTATTCAGATTCAGATTCGCTTTCTCAGATCTCCTTAAAGGGGTCAAGTCCCATTTTTATATGTATAATAAAAAATTTAACCTTGTCCAAAAAGAGTTCTTGCCCTTGCCCTTGGCTTCTGGGAGATAAACTCTAAGCTCCTGAAAAGCCAGGCCTCATAAGAGCATCTTTGTTTACCTGGGGCATCTGGTCCACAAAGGTAGTCACTGTGACTTCGTGTAGAATTTGGTGACTAGTGACTGAGGTCAGCCATGGTGGGTGGTCAGCCAGGTCTATGAGACTGAGGCCAAATAAAAACTCTGGATACCAAGAATTGGTTGAGATTCCCTGGATGACAATCCTCTGTATATCCTGTCACATATGGTTGCCAGGAAAGTTAGTGCCAGCTGTGATTCTTGGGAGAAAACAATGGGAAGCTCTGAGCAAGGAAACTTTCCAAATTCTGTCCCATCCATCTCTTCCCTTGGCTGAATTTAATCTGTATCTTTCACTGTAATAAACCATAACCATAACTGTAACAGCTTTCAATAAAGTCTGAGTTTTTCTAGCAAATTATAGAAACTGAGGGTGGTCTTGGGGACCCCCCCCCACCTTTCACTTGTCAAAAGTGAGAGTGGCTTGGTGACCATGAACTCTGTAGCTGGTATTCGAAGTGAGGGTAGTCTCACAGATTGTCTTCAAAGTTGTCGTTTCACTCCATGCAGTACTTTATCACCACCAAAAATTTTGCATTTCACTGATTAAAACCCATCACTTCCACTAAACTCTAAGCATCTTGTGGGCAGGGATTATGACTATTTATCATTCTCCAAGCACCTAGCACAGTATCTGGAACAGTGTGGGCAATCATCCTTTCCTGGAAGACTGATTGGATAATCAGACAAACCCAGTACAATCTTAGCAAGCACAGTCTTAAATAAATCGGTGAAAAGTGAAAACAAGACAATGACGTTTTGCAGCAAAGTACTACCAAATGTCATTTTTTTTTAAACATTTTATTTATTTATTTGACAGAGCAAGAGACACAAGCAGGCAGAGCAGGAGAGGAAGAGGGAGAAGCAGACTCCGCACCAAGCAGGGAGCTCGATACGGGGCTCCATCCCAGGACCCCGGGATCATGACCCAAGCCAAAGGCAGTCGCTTAACCAACTGGGCCACCCAGGCGCCTCCGCAAATGTCATTTCTTACACACAAATTACTAGATTCTTTTCTCAATACTTTCTTAATCAGTGATCCACATACATGCAGTTCCACAATTAGAGTGTACGATCAGCTTAAGACAGCCAGTACTACTATTACCTCTCTAAACTGATGCAATTCCATCCATAAATACCAAAAATATAAACTTAGTTAATATGTATGACCTTATCATAAATAAATATGATTTAATTACATTAAATTACAAATATATAATAATATATTTTAATTATATAAATATAACTTTAATTACATTTTTTAAATTTCTGAAAATAGGAGACTCCTCGATAAAATCATTATTAGTTATTGAAGCTAGAATTAAGGATTATAAATTTATGTAATATAAAGTTTCTGGCATAGGCTCAAAGGAGGCATACACTAAAAAGACTAAAAGATATTATTGGGAAATACTGATATGTCAGTTCAGTAAGAACTGTTGAGATAATATAGTACAAAAAACACCCAGTATTATTGGAAAATCACAAATCCTAGACATTAATAAATATGGCAGGAATAATATAATACAAATAAAACATTAAATTATAGTTAAGACAGAAATACAGGCCTAGAAAAACATTACAAACTCAAACCCTAGTACATTTTTCTTTAGAGTACTTTACCTTAAAAATACTTAGACCTCCATAAATCATTAATGTCATAGTGTTAGTGAATACCAGTGTTAAGTTATTCTCAGAGATTAAGATCTCAGTCTACATTTATTAGATATCTACTATGTGCCAGGGACTATACATAAAAACAAAACCCCAGACTCCCAGGTTCACAATTTAGTGTGGAAGACATACACTGTGGAAGAAATTAAATGCACACATACACACCGAGAAAATGTTCAAGAATGTAAATCATTTCTGTGGTTATCTCTGAAGCAGGGATTATTAAGGGACTTTTATTTCCTGGTTACAATGCTTAAATTTTGTAAAATGAGTATATATATTTATATACCTTAAAATATAAAAAATCTTCCTTTACAAGGAGAAAAAACACCTGACGGACTTTTAAAATTATCTGTCTCTGGGCTGCCTGGATGGCTCAGTGGGTTAAGCCTCTGCCTTCGGCCCAGGTCATGATCTCAGGATCCTAGGATCAAGCACCACATGGGGCTCAGCGGGGAGCCTGCTTCCCTCTCTCTCTCTCTCTGTCTGCCTCTCTACCTACTTGTGATCTCTCTCTCTGTCAAATAAATAAATAAAATCTTTAAAAAAAATTATCTGTCTCCTACTTTTTCTCTACTATCTAGAATCACAGTCTACAGTTTTGAAATCAGAATTATTGTTGTACAATAATATATAAGTACAAGTATTATAATATATAAACAAATTACTTGTGTTAGAGAAATAAACAGAAACCCAAAATGTTGATCATTAAGAGATTAGTTAAATAAACTGTAGGACATTTACACCAATAAATTATAGGACATTGTCTTTTAAAAGAGACAATGTCGTGATGTGGTCGAGAGCATAAACTTCAGAGCTACAGTGCCTGAATTTGCACCCCAGCTCTGCCAATGACTAGCTGCATAACTTGGGCAAGTTTCATAACCTCTCTGGGATTCAGTTTCCACATCTGTGAAATAATAAGGAATGTATAAAACCATATAGCGTTGTTGTGAGTATTGGCTACTACAAATAAATTAATACATAAAAATAATACATAGGGAAGTACCTAATAAACCTTCAGAAAACATTAGCTAATACTGTTGTGTGTATGGAAATGGAGCAAAGTCAAACTTTTATCATTAAGTGAAAAAAGATGCAAAATATTTTGCATAACAATCAACTTTAGTAAGAAAATTATAATGAGAATATGTTAGCATATAAAAAAGACAATGTGGGAGATAGTATGGCATGTGGAATCACAAACCTAGGTTTTAGACCTGGGTTTAAATTCTATGTGACCTCTGAAAAATAAGTTAATTTTTCCAGATTTCAATTTCTTCATCTGTGATATTAGGGTAACAACCTCACAGAGTTGTTGCAAGGATTAAATAAATAATATATCTAAAGCACAATATCTGATACATGACAAGAATGGTAAATGTTGGCTACTGCTGTATTGTTTTCATTATTGTTGAAATTAAGAGACATGCCTGTCTTATTCACCATTATACCTCTAGTACCTAAAACAATGCCTAGCACAAAGTGGGTGCTCGATACTACTTGTTGATTAAATGAATGAGTCAAACCATTAAAAGTGGTTAGTAGAGATGGGTGTGGGATTACAAAGATAGTCACTCTTATCACTATATATTTCTGTACTTTAATTTCTGCTATCAGAAAAAAATACACGGTAATATTCTCTTAACCCTTAAAATAAAAAGAAGAAAGTGATAATTTCTCTCAAAAAACACTCAATTTTAAAAAGTTGGAGGAAAGTGGAAAGTAGTAGTAAAAAGAAAAGGGAATACAAGTTACTAAGTGGAATGGCAAAGGCTTCATCCAAAGGACAGTAATGAGATTTAGTAGTTTTATTTTCAACCTTTCCAAAGGTTAAAGAGATTATCCTAAGCAATTTTTTGAGTCTCAGAAATGAGTGCAATTTTCAAACAATGTCATCAAATTTAGCTTAGATTTTAAACATTAATCAAACCTCTTTTATCATTCTCTTTTTCAGCTTTTCCAAACAATGGACCAAACATATGGAGGCATATAATAATATTCAACACTTCACTGTATATACTAGAACAGCAGTTCTCAAGTGCAGTCCATGGACCCCTGGGAATTCCTAAGACCCTTCTCAAGGGGTTCATGTGCTCAAAATTGCTCCCATAATAATTCAAAGACAGTTTTTGACTTCTACCCTGCTTTCACATTTGCACTGATAGTATTATAGCAATGCTAGATAACACTGCTGGTATTTTAGCACCAAATCTGGGCAGTGGCGTTAAACTGTTACATCGACATAGATAGTTCAAGAAAAAAAAAAGAAAGAAAGAAAAGGAAAAAAAAAAAAAAGTTTTACTGAAGATTGTCTTTAATGAAGCAGCAAAAGTTATTTTTACTAAAATCTGACTTTGAAGTACAAGTCTGTAATATTCTACCAAATGAAATAGGTAGCACAAATAAAGCACTTCTGCTGCAAACCAAAATATGCCAGTCATTTCAACAAAAGGCAGTAGTATGACTCTTTGAGTCGTGAGCTAAGTTGGCTGCTTTTATCCTGGAACATCTTTTTCACTTGAAAACACAAATGGCAGACAAATATGGTTGTTCAACAGGGTTTGTGGCAGATATTTTTCTTTGAACTGAGTGAAATTAGCCTGTTGCTTGAAGGAAAATTCCTGACAGTATTTGGTTTTATTGATAAAATTTGAACTTTCAAGTGAAAATTAGAATTTGGTAAGATTAAGATATTCCACTGTTAGTTTAAAAGTTTCATGATACTTAACGACTTTTCTGATGATACACATGTGACTTATTGATAATGTATGTAATCAAATGTGTCAACATTTAGAAGATCTGTATAAGTCAGTGAACTTTCAAAATGACCAATACACAATAACATTATTGCATGAGTAAAAATCAAATATTGCATGAGTAAAAGACCCATTTGCACAGCAAGATAAACCAAAGTTTTTAATATAATAAGGAGTAAAGTTCAATGATATGGTTTCAGATGTCACATTGCAACTAACCTTTAAGAAAGCAACATTTTTGTAAAATCTTAAAAAAAAAAAAAGGAACAACATTTTTGGAGTTTTTATATCAAAGAATACCCACAATTCTCTGAAAAAACATTAAAATACTCCTCCCTTTCCAACTACACATATGTGTGAAATTGAATTTTCTTCATATATTTCAACCAAAAACAAAACAAAACAAAAATACTGCAACAGACTAAATAAAGAAGCAGATAGGAGAATCTAGCTGTGAGCTATTAAGCCAGACATTAGATCTGCAAAACTGTAAAACAATGTAAAACGTAAATGTAATGCTTCTTGCTTATTTTTTTTTGTTTGGTAAGTGTGATTATATTTCACTAAAAAATGTGTTACTTATTTTAACATGTAATGCATTTACTGTTTTTTAAAATCAACTAATACTCTCAAACCTGGGTGGCTCAGCGAGTTAAGCCTCTGCCTTCGGCCCAGGTCATGATCTCAGGGTCCTGGGATCAAGCCCAGCATTGGGCTCTCTGCTCAGCAGGGAGCCTGCTTCTGCCTCTCTCTCTGCCTGCCTCTCTGCCTACTTGTGATCTCTCTCTGTGTCAAATAAATAAATAAAATCTTTAAAAAAAAATACTCTCAAAATGTCTCAGTCTTAATGTCTAATATAATAAATATTGATAAATATAATTCATATAAACAGAAAAGCTCTTCGGAGATCTCAACAATTTTTAAGAATGTAAAGGCATCCTAAGACAAAAAAGCTTGAAGGCTGAACACCAAAGACACAAAAGTGAAATAGACTTCTGTTTATAGAACTCTCAAGACTTCAGAGTACCCAAAGAGCATACCTGCTTTGCAAAAAATATTGTGTCAAGTCTGGAGTCCTGAACTACAGAGCCTGCTGGTTCTTCTCCTGGCTGCCACTTGAAAAGAAAAATTAACCCATGAACTGGCCTACAAAATAAAATACAAATTAGTGACACCAAAACCTGTTTTTTTTTTTAACACGCTGTCAATACATTTTAATCAGCTACTTAACAAATACACTGCAAACAAAGTAAGTTTGAGAAAGTTTTTTAAGATTTCTATTGTCATTCAGTCACTAGAATGTTGCCTAGAACACGGCTAATAAACCTTAAAATTACATTAGATAAAACAGAATTAAAATGAAAGGCTTGGGGCGCCTGCGTGGCTCAGTGGGTTAAGCCACTGCCTTCGGCTCCGGTCATGATCTCAGGGTCCTGGGATCGAGCCCCGCATTGGGATCTCCGTTCAGCAGGGAGCCTGCTTCCCTCTCTCTCTCTCTGCCTGCCTCTCTGCCTACTTGTGATCTCTCTCTGTCAAATAAATAAATAAAATCTTAAAAAAAAAAAGGCTTATTCTCAAATCTGGATTATGCAATTCTACCTCGTATCACTTCACTAAAAACTAAAAATAAGAACATCACAAAACTAAAAGAAGCTGTTAACCGCAGACTAAATTCTAATCTATATGAATAAAATTCACGTGCGATATTTATAGGTAAATGGCTTATAGAATATATACTATAAAATATATTAAGTCACCTTTATATAATTGTTGGATTCATGAAAAATCATCAAACTGCAGTTTGAATAGATGCTATCATCTTATACATAATTAAGTCAACCACTTCCCTAAAGGAACTCTTGTTGCCCATGAAACATTAAATCACCACTTTAGGATTCTCTCCAGTCTTTTGCAACTGTCTTCCATGTAACAAAACCCTTTCTTAGCCTTTAAAGACAGTTCAAATGATGCACTTTTAATTAACCTTTCCTAATCACTCAGCCAGAATTGATCCTTTAATTCATCTCATCATTGTTCTTTCTGCAGGGAAGGGGAAAGTAGGGAGAAGCAAATGATCTCTTTACTATTAAAAACAGTAGCTATATCCCTACAGTCCCCATTTCCCCTCTAGAAGCCTATTCCTTTATCACATTCCAAGAATCCAAGAATATTCCCTCCAGTGAAAATTCCTCTAGCCCTCTATTCGCAATACAGGGTCAATGCTTGCGAGCATGGAGATTGAGGGTAGGGGAGTCTTAGAGAGGTGATTTGAGTCAGAAGGATGGGGAAAAGGAAGGTCCTTCCTGGCACCTACATTTGGCATCTGAACTGTAACCTCCCCAAAAAGCAATGTGATAATGTATAGACAAGTTCTGAATTACTATTGATATAGGTTATCTACTAAGTATGCTTTTGTAGACTAACCTATTACTCACATTTTTAATGTTAAAATGTGTTCTGTGTTCTAACCCCATTGATCTACAAGTGAATATTGTAAAAACTCAACCAATCAACCAATTCTGACATGGAATTAGAGACTTACTCTTTAATCGCTTAAAAGTTACTTATATATGAGTCTCGGGTCTGGGTTATAAAATGAGAGTAATAGTACCTATCTCACAAGATCAAAGAAAGACTTAAAGGAGATGATGTAATCATTCTAAAGCAATCCAAGTAAAATAAACAGAAAACAGTCTGCTTAAAATACAGACATATTATTTTTAACACAACTAAGATCATACTTACTTTAATTTTTCAAAATTCTCAGGCTCTAAACTCCATATTTCTTCTACTTGGGCTCCTCGGCAACCTGATATAAGAAATTATTTCTTTAGAAGACAAAGTAACTTATTTTTTTCCTTCATCATTAAATAAAATACTAACTGGAAAAAAAATGCACATTTAGGGACAAGGAGACAAGACAAAATGAAATGGTAAAACTGATAAAGTTCACAGCCAAATCCTCTTACTTCTTTTACTACTTCCTAGTTATTTATAATGGGAGTATATCACTTTTATAATTTAAAGAATTTTCAAGAGTTTTTCACTGAAATGCCACCCCAGACTTCACAGTCTCTCTCAATCTCTCCCTCTTCTGCATCTACTCTTTTCATTCAACTTCCATTTGCCTAGTTCTTCCCTTGGCCCTCTTCTTTTTTTCTATACACTTTTTTTTTTTTTTAAGAGAGATCACAAGTAGGCAGAGAATGAGGCAGAGAGAGAGGAGGGAAGCAGGTTCTCCACTGAGCAGAGAGCCTGACGTGGGGCTCGATCCAGGACCCTGAGATCATGACCTGAGCCGAAGGCAGCAGCTTAATCCACTGAGCCACCCAGGCGCCCCTATACACTTTTTTTTAAGTGGTAATAAATAACTACCATTTAACATTGACTTTCACATGTTTAGTTCAGACCCTTTTCCTAAATTCCAATTCTGTATTACCTTTAATATAATTTTATTTTCAACTATCTCAGAGTCCCCCAAACATACCCTTCCTTAGGATAGTGTTTCTCAATCAGGTGATATTTTCTGCCTCCCCCCAAACCCCCCCCCCACTGCCTGGGAGAGATTTTACAATGTCTGGAGATATTTTTATTGTCACTATTGTCATCAGTGGGAGGGCCTTGGCATCTAACAGATAGAGGCCAGAAATGCTAAACATCCTACAGTGCAAAGGACAGCTACCAACAGCAAAGAATCATTTGGCCCCAAATGTCAACATTGCCAAGGTTGAGAAACCCTGTCCTAGTGGTATGTATCATAGTAACAGTGTACTGGTTAAGAGGTTGACTTCAAAAATGCCAGGGTTTGAATCCCGGCTCCATTTACTAGCTATATGACCATTTAATCTCTCTGTCCTCCAAACTCATGGAGTTGTTATGAGGAATCAATGAGATAATTTAGTATGCATGAGATACATTTAATACAGTGCCTGGCACACTGTAAGGGTTTACTAACTGTTAACTAATATTATCTCAATACAAAAAACAGCCATATATACAGTGCCTTCTATCTGTAAAGTGCTTTAAATGCATTTTCCTTAATCACTGCAAGGCAAGTATTATACAGAAGTAATTTAGAGATGTTGTGTCTTGCCTAAATTCACTACAGCTAGTATATGCCAAAAAACTAATAAAACCCACATCTGGTTCCAAAGTCTGGACATATTTTAATATTCCAGATTATTTTCAAGTAAAAGCTAGAGAAGCCTTTGACCTACCTGAAAAAAACAAAAAAGAAAAGAAGTTGGGTCAACCAACTACATGACTTTGGGCATTCATACCATCTCAGACTCAATTTGCTCTGTTCTGCAAATATTTATTAAGTACCCACTCTTATTTTATTTATTTATTTTTTTTGGTCAGAGAGAAAGAGAGCAAGCACAAGGAGGCAGAACAGCAGGCAGAGACAGAAGCAGGCTCCCTGCTGAGCAAGAAGCCCTATGTGGTACTCAATCCCAGAACCCTGGGATCAGGACCTGAGGCAAAGGCAGACGCTTAACCTACTGAGCCATCCAGGGGTCCCTAAGTATCCACTCTGTATGAAAAGATATATGTACAAGGGAGAGTTACTAGATTGATTGTAGTAGAAAACATGTTGCTAGACATTCACATATAGAAAGTTAGAGGAAAAAGCCTTGTAAGTGTGAACCTGTATTTATGAGTGTCAAAAAGGGCACAAAAGGACACTAAGGCAATTGTTAACACTGGTTACTGCTATTAGAAATCAACTGTAAAAAGGCCCAAAATTAAAACTTTGTACATATCATACTAAAACAACAAAAATCCACTGAATAGGGGCGCCTGGGTGGCTCAGTGGGTTAAGCCTCTGCCTTCAGCTCGGGTCATGATCTCAGGGTCCTGGGATCGAGCCCTGCATCGGGCTCCCTGCTTAGCGGGGAGCCTGCTTCCCCCTCTATCTCTGCCTGCTGCTCTGCCTACTTCTGACCTCTCTCGCTGTGTCAAATAAATAAATAAAATCTTAAAAAAAAAAAAACCCACTGAATAAAGTGTCCCAAAATCTTCTGCACAGGGTGAATTTCAAGTGGTGACACCTGTTTAAACAACCTTATGCTAGGGATGCCTAGGCGGCTCAGTTGATTAGGCAGCTGCCTTCGGCTCAGGTCATGATTCCAGCGTCCTGGGATCGAGTCCCACATCGGGCTCCTTGCTCGGCAGGGAGCCTGCTTCTCCCTCTGCCTCTGCCTGCCATTCTGTCTGCCTGTGCTCACTCTCTCTCTCTCTCTAACAAATAAATAAATAAAATCTTAAAAAAAAAAATAAACAACCTTATGCTAAACACAATCTCTTTACATAAGGAAAACATAATATTCAACTCTTAGTATCTACCTCCTAATACATATTCAATATCTAATAATCCCCTTATGTACCCTCAATTTCAAATAATGTATGGTACAGGAAAGAGAAAGAAGCAGTGATTCAAGAGAGCTGGATTCCAATCCAGCTTAACCTTGAGCAAAGAACACAATGTCTTTGAGCCTCACTTTCCTTGTGTATAAAATAAGGGTACTCCTCTGCTTCATCCAATCCACACAGTTCTTGTAAGGTATACATTATTAAACACTAAATATAAAGAATCCCCTAATGCAAACTTCCTGACATATGTTAAGTAAAATGATGGGGGCAGGGTAAGGAAAGCTTTAAAAAGTTAACAAAATGCTGGTATTTCACAAATACCTTTTATGTGCCAAGCATGGTACTAGGTCCTGGTAGGGACAGAAAATAATAAACTACTGTCACAATACTTAATACTATCACAACTAGGGGGGCCCGGGGGCTTAGTCAGTAGATCCTCTGACTCTATCTCAGAGTCCTAAATTCCGGTCCCACACTGGGGGTAAAAGAAAGGAAGACAGGCAGGAAAGAAGGAAGGAGGAAGGATCTCACCACTAGTAGAAAATAAGTATATACAATTCAAAGGCAATGCAGCGAATTTACATATGAAAGATACACTCAAAGTTATGAGGTAGGAAAGACCACTGCTGTCTTTGCTGATCAGAGAAAACTTTCCATGGATAACTGAACTGGGTCTTAAATAGGCTGGTCATAGAATCTGTCATCCAAGCCAGAACACACTGCTCCAAAGTGAAAGGAAGTACTAAAATTAAAATATGTTTGAAATATTTATGTATTGACAAACACATCTGCATTATGATACTGGTGGCTTCATAAAACAGTTCTATTCAAAAACTAGTTTCAAGAAATAGCTCTCTTAAAAATATCCTGGCACGGGATGCGTGGGTGGCTCAGTTGGTTAAGCAGCTGCCTTCGACTCAGGTCATGATCCCAGCGTCCTGGGATCAAGTCCCACATCGGGCTCCTTGCTTGTCAGGGAGCCTGCTTCTCCCTCTGCCTCTGCCTCCCTCTCTGTCTGCCTGTGTTCGCTCTCTCTCTCTCTCTCTCTCAAATAAATAAATAAAATCTTAAAAAAAAAAAATATCCTGGCACATTTCTCCCCAAGAAAAATACCATGGTAGGGTCCTCCCTGTCACCAGTGCCTTAAATTTAAATTTAATGCTATCTTCCAACAGTTTTGACAATCTGTCATTGCCCCAACCTCACCAAGTCTACCAGAAGTAAAGGCCTGGCCCCTGCTTCTGTACCTCCTACAAAAAAATAGTACCAGGTATCTTCACTAATCATGTTATTCCATGTTATTTAGTTATTGATGTGACCAAATAGGAAAAACTGGATTGTGGGAACTCATGCAAGCACTCCAAAAACAAGGACTAGACTCAACTATTTGGGAACCTCAAGTTGGAAAGCTGTTGACTTGTATCCCTAATGAGAGGGTTCTATTTTGGGGGCTCCAACAATTATAAGCAACACTTGTTTCTAGGGGTACCAGGTGCACTCTCATAAGTATACTTTTACTTTTTGTGTGAAAGCCAGGCATTAACTTGCCTCTCTCCTCAAAACAAGCTAACATGTACCTCAAGAGAAATCATAACTGACCTTCTTGGCAAGGCAACACTATACTGACCCCAAAAGTTATTCAGATTTGTCTCAACTCCTGCGTCAGAGTTGCAGATGATGGAATTCTGCAAGACTTCTTCCTTGCAAGCCCAGGAGGAGTCCGTGCAATCACTAAAATCACTATATACCTAAGTTCATGACTTAAGACAAGATGAAAAGTCAATACAAAAATTTAAGGAGAAAAACACCTGCTTTCTAATGTAAACACTACAAGAGATAAATTAAACAGACTTGGTATCAGCTCTGTGGGTCAGGTCAGATTAATCAGAGCAGCTGAGGGAAAGGCAAGTTTGATATAGAAAACAAGAATGGATTTTGTTGGGAGACAACTTTCAATGAGTTTCTCCTGTTTCTGCTTGTCTTCTGAAAGTTCTAGACTATCTTTTCAAGGATGTTATTTTGATAAACAGACATAAGACAGAAACAGTGTCTCCCCCTGGTGCAGAGACAAGATGTATTTTCTGTCCATTGAATATTCCTAAAGCTAAAGGTTGATCGGGTTTGTTAGCAATCTCTTTAATTGGAAGTCCCCTAAGCTCAGGGTTCCTTAACTATGACATAGATCCATGTATGCAACATCTACCTGGATCCATCTTGATTCCCATGGACCTGTAGGACAAGGGAACCAATGCAAACATGGATCTCCAGCTACTTACTATGCAACAGTAATACAATTCTTTCTCTCTTCAGCAATATATCTATACAATCTTTTGTAAGACAGAGGCAGACTAACTCATTGGTTAGCAAACGGTAAAATATAATAGCACATATTTCTTAACAGATATTAGATTTTATCAAATGCTTTTTTTGTGTCTATTGAGATAATCATATAGTTTTTATTTAGTTTGTTAATATGGTAAATCACACTGAATCTCAAACGTTAAACCAACACTGAATTCCCAGGATAAATCCCAGTCAGGCATGATATATTGTCCACTTAATATATTATTAAATTTGATTTCCTAATATTTTGTATAGAATTTTTGTATTTATGTTGATGATGGAGTTAGGTCTATAGTTTACGTTTCTTATAATGTCTTTGTCTGGATTGGGAGTTAGGGTAATGATGGCCCTCAATGAATAAGATGGGAAATATTCCTTCTTCTCCATTTTTTGAGGGAAAAGTTTGTGTAGAATTGGTATTACTTAATCCTGAAGTATTTGAAATAATTTACCAGCGAAGAAATTTTGGCTAGAGTTTTCATTGTGGCAAGATTTTAAGTTACAATTTTAATTTATTTAGTAAATATAAGGCTATCTGGTTATCTATTCTTGTTTAAGCTTTGGTAATTTTTGTCTTTAAAGAAATTTATACATATCACCCAAGTTGTCAAATTATTGGCATAATGATGTTTAGAATACTCCATTATCTTTTTAATCTATAAAATCTATAGCAGTATCCTCTCTCTTACTCCTAATATTGGTCATTTGTGTCTCCTCTACTTTTTTTTTTTTAAGATTTTTATTTCTAAACAGTTTCTACACCCAACACGGGGGTCAAACTTACAAAGCCGAGATCAAGAGTCACATGCTCTACCAACGGAGCCAGCCAAGAGCCCCCTACTCTTCTTTTTCTGATCAGGCTGACTAGATGTTTATCCATTTCATTGATCTTTGAGAAACCAGCTTTTAGTTTCATTCATTTCCTTCACCATTTTTCTTTTTTATTTTGCTAATTTCAACTCTGATCTGTATTATTTCCTTTCATCTGCTTACTTCAGGTTTCATTTGCTCTTCATTTTCTAGGTTCTTCAAATGGAAATTGGGGTCATTGATTTGTTGTAGGAAAAGTAAATGCAGTCCCTGTTATTCCATTTTGGCTGGAATCGGAAGTTTACAGCTTCTGTTTTTAATTAGTAGACCATCACTATTCTGGTGCATTTATGAATTATGTATGTACCATGCCAATTAAAACTGTAAATTCTGCTTATACTCCATCAGTTTCTTTTTTTTTTTTTAAGATTTTATTTATTTGACAGAGAGAGAGGGAGAGAGAGCAAGCAAGCACAGGCAGAGGCAGAGGTTGAGAAGCAGACTCCCTGCCGAACAAGGAGCCCAATGTGGGACTCGATCCCAGGACGCTGGGATCATGACCTGAGCCGAAGGCAGCTGCTTAACCAACTGAGCCACCCAGGCATCCCTCCATCAGTTTCTTAATAACAACTTTGTTTTTCCGGGTGCGTGGGTGGCTCCGCTGGTTCAGTGGCCCACTGTTGGTTTTGGATCAGGTCATGATCTTGTGCTCATGAGATTGAGCCCTGCACGTGTATGGGGTTCTGTGCTCAGTGAGGAGTCTGCTTGAGGATTCTCTCTCTCCTGCCCCTCCCCATACCTGCACACATGCTCGAGCACTCTCTCAAATAAACAAATTTAAAAAAAAACAAAAGAAGAATATTGTTTTACCATGATGTTATATTCCACTAAAATTTGTATTTATATATTCACTGACTCCACAATTCTTCCAGTGAAGAAACTTTCAAAATAAATTGATGATAACTTTCATAACACAATAAATTATCTACTTTTTAAAAAATGAACTTCAAAAAGCTTTCTAAATCCATGAATTGGATAAGAAAAAAAAAAGAGATGATTGGAATAAGTTTATTTTCTCTTTGAGGTATCTGATGACAATATACAATTTCCATCATTTAACTTTTTGCAAGGTTTTACTGCTAATGCAGCTGATCTATTAATAGCAATTTCTTCACTTTTTGTTTGTGCCAGTACAGAAGATGCATTTACACATCACTCTAATGCATGACTTTTAATCATTTTCAATTTTAAGTTTTCTATACATATGGGACTGAAACAATAGCTGTTAATGGAGTGGAAAATCCAATTTCTTAAAGTTAACTTTAATATGTCGTAATAGTTAAGGTTTTGAAGGTAAACCTGCAAACATCTCAAACTCATTATCCAAAAATGAACTCATTTTCTTGTCCACAAAGCTTGTTCATCAAGCTAGGTTCATCAAGCTTCATCAGCCACTCAAGCTAGAAACCATGGAGTCATTTTCACCCTTTCCCCTACATCCAATCAGTCAGCAGTCCTGTTGATTCAATGGAGCAAAATTACAACTACCTCCTCCTCTTTAACCCATAACTTTAGGTCAAGCTAATCACCTGACTCCAACCATTTTAAGAAACTGCTAACTTCTCTCCCTTCATACCACTCCACCCTGCACACTACACATAGTAAACCTTTTTTAATTATAAGAATGTCATTTAGCATTCAAATATCTTTGGTAGTTAAGTCCCCAGTGACTACAGGGCAATCCAAACTATACAACTCAGCATACAATCCGGCCTCAGTTTACTTTTCAGCTTCAGATTCAAATAGTCCTCTTGTCTGTTAACATTATTTGTTTCTTTGTCACTTTGCTAGCCGTTTCCTGTGGCATATACTTTAACATTACTACAGTTTATGTTTTTTCTTTGCCTGCGCTCTTCCGTGACCTATGTTCCCATAACATTTTATATATGCTCTAACACAGCAATTAATATACAATATTAGTTTGCGGGTCAGATCTTTAGAAGAGCAGTCATGGTTTATTCACACTGAAAATCCCCAAGCCATACCAGTGTGCCTGAGATACAGTAGGTAAACAACACATGCTTGATAAATTATATTCCCAATATTCATCTATGTACAATAGACAGTATCTATATCAACGTTTAGTTTTTATCCCGAATACAAGTTTTAACATAATAGCTGGAATTAATAATAGTTGAAGAAATGTAGCAATTAAATAAAGTTACTGCCCAAAGAGAAGAATGGGAAGATGGACACAAAAGGATAAAAAATCAAATATGCTGACTATTTAGGATGTAAGACAAGAAACATGGCCAGACAAAAAAAACCAAAAAGACCAAAAACCAAAAAAAAAAAAAAAAAAAAAACAACTGAGGAAAGCATGTGGCCTCTAGTCTAGAGCACTAGCTCAAGAAACCACACTTTACCGGAAGCCAAAAAAACGAGCCGGGAGAAGAACTAGCAAAGTGGCTTGTCAGTCCCATGCAGTCAGCCTGTGTGAATGTCCGCAGAGCTATTCACACACTCAAGGTGTTCTGCTTTGAGTAACCAGAATCTCGGGTTCCTGCAAGGCTTGGGCC
The DNA here is from genome assembly GCA_003697995.1 of Taxidea taxus jeffersonii. Lineage (NCBI taxonomy): Eukaryota > Metazoa > Chordata > Mammalia > Carnivora > Mustelidae > Taxidea > Taxidea taxus. The sequence continues at coordinate 3,996 of RCUC01156108.1, read as the reverse complement.
ATACACACCCACCGTCGAGGAGGTACACCCGAGCTTTTCCTGCAAGACTGATGGCCTGAGAACGTGCATCTAGGCACACCTGCCGGGTAAAGGGAACGCTCCCCAGAGAAGCGACCGTGGAAGGGAAAGATACGTGCGTTAAGGGCGGGGGCGAGGAGCGCTCAAGTCAATTAACAAGTAATTGAGTGCCGAGTCCTGAGGTTACGACAGTGCACAAGACAGACAGGATCCCTGCCCTCGTGATGAAGCTCTCAAATTTAGTGCGGAAACGCGACTGCCCAAGACTGAGGAGGGGACGAGAGACCTCGGCGATCCAGGCTTCTGGAGTCTCCTCCCTTCGGACGCAAGGCGGCGGTGGCCGCAGAGAACCACTCCATGCCCAGCTTGGGCCTCCTCCCGTGACCCCCGGCCCAGGACGGTCCCTTGTCTCTCACCGAATCCTTTAATGAGCTCGGTGAAGACCCCGGGGTCGCTTTCCATGAGGCACCACTCCCCAGCATTGCCCGTCATGGCCCCGTCCACACACCGCCCCGCTCCACCTCAGGATCCGGCTGCCCCCCGCACCAGCTGCAGCCAGCCACTGATCTCGGCAAACCCGCCGCTGAGCTCGTCAACCCCACGTCACCCCGCCTACTTCCCGACAGCCTCCGGGCTCCGTCACCTGCAGCGCGACAGAGCGCGGGAGGACGCTCTAGCCACCCAGGAGACAGCGAAACTCTTCCTAGGCCGTGCAGGACCCGTAGCGGATTCGGAAGGGGCCGGGGCTTAAGAAGAAAGGGCGGGGATTCAGCGCGCCATAGGAGGTAACATCCGGGATCCTCGCCAGTCGGGGGCGGGGCAAAAGGAGAGGGGCGGGGCTCGTTCCCCGGAGCCTAACCTGGAGTCCCCGGCCGCGGTGGAGTTGGAGCAGTTAGCGCCCCTGGGTCTGTAGCATCTTCTTGTCGTCTCTCTTGAAACGCAGGGCGTCTCCCGGTGGCGCTGTGGGTTCGGAGGGTCGGCCGCCAAGCACAGGTGAGGAAACTGCGGGAGGCCGGCTGGGGCCCTTTGTGCGGTCGGAGCAGACCCCGGGGACGCGCAGGGTTTAGCTGGTCCTCCATGTCGGTCAGCCAACATCCCAGAGGCCGAGGCCGGAGCAAACACTTGGCAAAACCGTCGTTCTCCTCCGCCCTGCCTCTGAGTCCTGCCGTTGCTGGATAGCGGAACCAGCATCTCTGCGGGCACAATCTCGGTTGGCCCGGCTGGGACGCTCCCGAGGGTGGGCCCTTCTTAAACCCAGGACCGCTCGGTCTGGTGCTTCCATAGCGTTCCACAGGCCAGCGTCCGGGAGGGCCTGCTTTAGCTTTACTCCTCCTCTTCCTCCTCCTCCTCCTCCCGCGGCTTCTGCGCGGAGAGGCGTTGCCCGGGATTTGGGGCTTGGAAAGAGGGAGCTTTGTGGGAAGACAGAAGGCGAATTAATCCTCGAGGGAATGACAAGAGGAGAAAGATCTGTTCTGTAGTTCGTGGGGATGATAGACAGGTGTAAGGGGATGCGATGCCTCAAAGAAAAAGAGGTTGGAAAACGTCGTGTCTTATTCTAAAAGCATTTGTAATGTTTCTAAGATCAAATGAGTTAACCCAAAAATGCCTGTTTTCGCTAAACCGTGTAATTGCCCTCGTTCAGCAGGCTTTTGCAGAATACTAGTGTTAAGATGAAAATCTTCAGGAGTATGTTTATTTATGCATCACTCCTTAAAGCTCTGAGTTCCAAGAAAGGCCTTTGGATTCCAGAGAAAAATATTTTAGCAGACAAAACTGATTCCTTGCTCCTCAAACAGGTGATCTGTACCTCGGAGTTAGCGAGCATTGTGTTATGGACTATGTAAAGCCACAAAATAAGCATGACAGATATTACTGAGAGAAACAACAGGACAGCTTTTATATTAATATTAAAACAAGCATGGCTATGGGACGGCTGGCTGGCTCAGTCCATAAAGCATGCAGCTCTTGATTTCTGGATTGTGAGTTTGAGCCCCACATTGGGCGGAGAAATTAATTTAAAAAGAAAAAAAAACATGGCTGTATTACGTAGTAGAAATGAAAGTTTGTATCAGGTATTTGATTTTTTTTTTTTTTAATTTGAAACTGTCTTGAAGTTTCAAAATAAAAAGAGGAGACTGGGTTGGGGGGCGTGGGTTTCTGTTCATTATCTGTTTCCTTGAGTATACTAAATGGAAAAGTTTGTAAGGCACAAGAATCTAGCTTTGTTTCCTTAATAAACCATACCTAGAATGAGTGTCATTGGAGCCCAAAGCTGTTTGTGATAATTTGTGGTATATTTTAACCTATAATACTACTGTGAACTTGAAAGCGTTTTCTGTGCTGAATAAGTACTCGTAACTAATATTTATTTGATATTCAGCTCAACATAGTGCCTGTTGTAGAAAGACCAAACTGAAAATTTAGCCCTTGACATAACCTAGAAGTAACCAGAAAGGATGGTTAAATTTTCTTCGGTTGTGTTAACATTTAATCCTAACTTCACATGAAAATCCAGATTTTTGGATCTTTGAAAAAAATGAGAAGATTTGGTAATACACAGTCCTTATTACATAGCAACCAGTTGGCTGAAAGTGTATGCCTTCAGGATGGCATGCTGTCATGTTTGCCACAGTTCCTCACCACTTTGTATTGCATCATTTGACTTGATCAACTCAGGTACACTACCAGTCTGAATGATGTATTTATTTTAATTTGTGGCCCCAGTTTTTGCAGTAGGGTTTCTTTTAAATTTTCTTGCACACTCATAGATATATATCAGCTTTGACCTCATTTAGAAAGGAATAAGCTGCAAAACTTGTTTGACCTCTTGGGATAAAAGCATTTTCCAAATAACAAATGATCAAGAGACTTTGGAAAGATAATCAGATGTGTACATTCAAGAAAAACAGGAACCCAGGAAAGAGTATTAGTACTCTTTTTTTAAAGATTTTATTTATTTATTTGACAGAGAGAGATCACAAGCAGGCAGAGAGGCAGACAGAGAGAGAGGAGGAAGCAGGCTCCCTGCCAAGCAGAGAGCCCGATGCGGGACTCAATCAGAGGACCCTGAGATCATGACCTGAGCCAAAGGCAGAGGCTTAACCCACTGAGCCACCCAGGCGCCCAGAGTATTAGTACTCTTAAAAGATAACTATAAATGTTCTAATGAACACAAAGCAGAAAGAAGTGCTATTACGTATTGTGTATTAATTACTGGCATTTACTGGTGTTTGCATTCAATATTGAGAGAGAAGTGGGCATTGTATAAAATGGCCACAACCGATTTCACATCGTGGCCATGCCTTTAAAAATACTGTCATCTGTTTAATTCTTCCCTAAATTTTAGTTTACTGAAGTTTAAAACATCTTTAGCTTTATTAAAGTCTTTGGAGTAGTGTGCATTAAGAGCACTGGATAGGACAGGCCAACCCAAAGAATTAACTCTCTTTTTTTGTAGTTGCTGTTAATCTGGATTTACAGCACTTGATTATTCAAGAGTGGATTAATTGATGACCAGGCTCTGACCTCATTCACTGCCCAAACTGCCTTCTAAATCACTGACAGTGGAGCTTAAGCTTTGCGAAGGGAGATGATGGGAGTTAGGGAAAGGGGAAATTAAGGTCCTGTATATGTATGTGTGTATCTCAAATTGCTTTCTAAAGACAAATATAAAAATACAGGGTTAGGGGACGCCTGGGTGGCTCCGTCGGTTGGGCGGCTACCCTCAGCTCGGGTCATGATCCTAAGGTCCTGGGGGTCCTGGGATCGAGCCCCGAATCAGGCTCCCTGCTCAGTGGGAAGCTTGCTTCTCCCTCTCCAACTCCCCTGCTTGTGTTTCCTCTTTCACTGTTTCTCTCTGTCAAATAAATATATAAAATCTTAAAAAAAAAATACAGGGTTAAATATCATTTGAATGTCTATTTAAATAATTTCCCAGGTATATTCTAATATAGTCAATTTTTAGTTTTCATTTTTTTT